>PVJO010012493.1:0-55077 GCA_004026905.1 Hystrix cristata
AAAAAAAAAATTCCCTAGCTTTTCTCTGCTCGAACATGTGTTTTCCCTTTTTCTCTTACTTGATGTCTATTCCATATATACCATAAAATATATTTAAACATTTATAGTTGAATCAGCAAACACCTAAATATCTGAAACGAAATTGAGCATTCTTGCTGGAAATTTATGTCCATATGTTCACTCAACATGTATTCCCAGTCACCTTTGCGCCTTGTCTTCGTTTATTACAAAGGCTGGAAAGAAAACTCCTCCACCGCCCAACTTCCTCTGCGGCTAGGTGGATGCGGAGCGCTCCGGCTCCTGCCGGGAACCCGTGTGTGGCCGCAGGCACCCGCCAAGGCTGTGCGTGGCAGCCCCCACTCGGAAGGCAGCTTCCTCCCCGCACACCTGGCCCACGCCGGTGCACTGCAGTCTCTGAAGGGCAGGCAGCAGGCGGCAGGGAAGGCTCCCGGACCCCGGCCACTCATGCTCTTGTGCACATCTGCATCCCTAGCTCAAGAGCCTCCGTTTGCCGGTCTCAGGGAAGTCAGCCGTGCGCCCTCACTCTCTCCCCACTGGGCCAGTCCGTAATGCTATGAAAATGCAAGAGCTTTTCGAGTGGGTCTCCTCAAGAATGAAGAAAACCTGTATCTACGCTGGTGTGTCGGATCCTCCACCCTGTAGGCGCACCATTCTGTGTGTGTGTGTGGGGGGGTCGTTGCTTTCATTGGCTACTCTGACACCTGACAGCTCATCCTAGCCACCCCCCCACCCAGCTGCGAACTCCCGACAGAGCCAGGTGGCACAAATTTGGACAATTAAGTCTAAGAGGAAGTCTGCTGCATGATTTATCAGAGAGTGGAGGGAGGCAATACCCGGAGATGCAGATAAGCCAAAACCCTAAATGCTGAAAAGAAAAGGTCAGAGTCTGCGTTCTTGGTAACATTGTTGAGCTGCTGCAATGGGGATACCGTATCTATCCTTCGCTTTTCTTGTGTCAGACAGATAAACTTCTTATTTAAAAATATAGCCACGAATTGTTTGCTCCTCTTCTCATCAAAAGAAAAAGTTTAATTCCCTCCCCCTTAATTATGGGTTGGTAGATCTTCATAGCTCTTTGTACCTAACAAATAGAATACAGGCACATGCTAGAGAGACCACTTGGAGAAACCACAAAGAGGCGGGTGTCTGAGGAGCCCCAGTGACTCCAGTCTCCAGATGTTTGAATCTGCCCAGGCTGCAGAGGAGTGAACAAATGAGTCTTCACACATGTGTGATCGGGTGATTGCAGCCCCTTTGGGGTTGACTGCAGCTCCTTTCAGCTGAGCCAAAGGGGAACACAGACGTGCTGTCTCTGTTGAGTCCTGACCAAACTACAGATGTCTAAGCAAAACAAGTATTTGTTTAAGCCACAAAGTAGTGCGTGTTTCCTTACATAGCACAGATAACCAGAAAGGCGCTGTTTGCTATTTATAGCCAGAAGTATTCCTAACTCATCAATGTTGCAATGTTAATGAGGACAAGCAAATGTTATAATTGAATCAAGGTAAATACAAGATGCTTCTTAAGAATAGCCACCTTCATGGCAGGCCTCGATTTCACAACCTAACAGATTCGAGTGCAACTTAGAACTGCCACATCACATTGTAGACAAAACATAAATATGGTTTTACAAATTTCATAGATTTCTACAATTTAAAATGTTGACTAGATCAAATGTTTTTTCTCTACTCTTTTATGAGTATGTTTTTTCTCTACTCTTTTTTGGTATGTACTAGACAATAAGGACACAGTAGTGAACAAGACAATTCACGCAGGATCCCCATCCCCAGGAAGCATGCTTTCTAGTGCGGGAAGAGGCAATGAAAATGTAAATGAATTTTAATACAATCATTTCTGATGATAGTGAATTTTGAGGAAAAAAAAGCGTAGGAGCTGCAGGGAGAAGGGAAATAGGCTCTTTTACTTTGGCTGAAATGCCAGGGAAGGCCCTTCCAAGGAGACATTCGACATGGGACGTGGCTGATGAAAGCAGCCAGCTGTGTGGAGTTCTAGGAAAGAAGTGTTCAGATCAAGGACATTGTTAGTGCAAAGGCCCAGAGGTGGGAATAAACTTGGCAGGGTCCAGGAAGGGAGCCAGGGGAAGAGAGTAGTATGGAGTCAGGGAAAGGAAGGGGAAGGCAGAGCCCAGATCACTTAGGCCCTTGATGGCCATAGGAAGGAATGAGGATTTTAGTACAAATGTGATGTTCTGCATTGGAGGTTTATAAACAGCGTAGTGACATTATATGACTTACCTCTTCAAAAGAGCATGCTGTGGAGAAAGGAGTACAGAGTAGCAAGAGCCAAAGCCGGACACCAGCTAAGGAAGCACAGCCGTGACCAGGAAGGGATGACCGTGGCTTTTAGCCCCACTGGCGGCAGCGCCAGCTCTGAGGTATGGGAGACGTGCTTTGAGGAGCTGATGGAAACCACTGCTAGAGTGGGGATGGATTTCCGCACCGCTCGGAAGGGCTAATTAGCAATTCTTGTGAGACTCAGTGGCTGTGGCATCATTTGGATGTACCATCCAATTGTCTTCTTGTGGGGCTGGGGACTTAGCTCAGTGGTAGGGTGCTTGCCTAGCAAGCTCAAAGACCCGAGTTCAATCCCCACCTCCTGCGCATGCGCCTGTGCGCGTGCGCACACACACACACACACACACACACACACGCATGCACGCACACACAAATTGTCCTCTTGGGCTGTCGATATATTTGGAGGAGAAACCAAAGGAAACCAAAGGAGCAGAAGGGGTTGGACACCTAGAGTTTAAAGATGAAGCCAGACATGTCCTATACATTGTTTCAAGCAGGCACCTTTAGTTATTGCCCCTCTCTGGCTGTTTCTCCTTCCTGGTGTTATGTTTCTAACTGTGGGTTCCTTTTGTTCCAAATCAGAGCACTAGGGTTTGGATTACTTGGGATTTAGCATGAATCATCGTTAGCGTTTAGATTTAAAATATCCCCCAGAAGTCTCATGTGTCTGGAAGTTGATTGGATTTCGAGGGTGCGCTGCTCATCAGTGGACTCATTCACTGACGCATGTGCTGTTGGGAAGCGGAGCTTGGTTGGATGCGGGTCACGGGGGCCTGACCTAGAAGGGTGTATTCTTGTCTCTCACGCTTCCCTTCTTGCTTTGCTTCCTGGCTGCCAAGGGGGGAGGGGCCGTCTTCCACCAAGACCCTTCCACCGTGCTGGTTCTGTTTTGGGGCCAGCCAGCCATAGACTGAAGCCATCAGCCAAAATAACCCTCCTCCTTTAAGATGTGGGCATCGGGTATTCTTTCTCAGTGATGGAAAAGCGACTAGGACAGTCACCCTTGTGGGACTTGGAGGAAGGTAATGAATGCTACTAATTAGCTTGCTAAGTGTTCTCTCCAACGGGAGGGTGTCTGGTTGCAACTAGAAAGCTGAGATAATTATCTCCTTATTATGTATGAATCTTATTACGTGATCCACATGGGCATTCAGGACTAGTTAACTTAGACGAATGGTTGTAGAGGTACAGGCTAATGGCAGCATCATGGATTTGTGCCCTCTAGCTCCTTTTAATCTAGGGCTATAGGCTCCGTTTCTTGTAGTACAAATTGGTCACCATGTCTGAAAACCCAGACAATACTATCTTATAATATTAACAAGTCATTTATTCTGTGTTTACCTGCATTTCCAGAATTTGGTGGCCACACTTGAGACATTTTGGGGACCTCTTTACTAAAACTCAACATTCTAGTGATCAACCTGTTCTACCGTTTATGAGAAGTGGTATGTGAGTCTCTAGCCTCGCAGGATTGGACAAGAGGTGACCACTTGATTCAAGCAGGATGATCTAGGGTCTTTTCCTGGAAAGTGGGGATGGAGAGGCCACCAGGAAGTCTGCTAATAACTGGAACAGTTGCAGATAAACTTGTTAGCTGTGGTTCAGTCATATCGGCCTTGTTTACAGGCAACGAGAACGACGGACTCTAGTGTCAGAATGAAGCAGATATGCAAAAGAAGCGAAGGCAAGATGGGCCAAGAGTGCACCTTGGCTGTGTGGATGCTTTCAGTTCTCAATCCCGACCCTTGCCAAGGTCTGGCAGTGCTCCTGCCCTTAGCGCCTTGATACAGTTTTATATCTTTAGGCTAAATTTTCCCCTTTAGACTTAGGCAGAGTCCAGGTGGTTTCTGTTTCTTGCCACCAAGGAGTCTGAACTGCCAGGACTCTACATCTTGTCCTGGGTCTCCCCAGAGAAAACCACTTGGGAGGGTCAGGAAGGAGTGTACAGATAAGTATGACTCTATTGTCACTGAAATGGGAAGGATTTTAGAGCATCTCTTTCTAGAATAGTACCACAGCATCTTTAAACACAAAGTGCAGCTCCTCTTTCTATTTCAAAATATATATATTTTTTCTATTAAAGAAGTCTTTCTCTTAGGTAGTGAGAATCTGTTGTTCAAAAAGCAATTTAAAATACTTAAACTCCAGCAGATCTTCATTAAAATGAACAGCTGTCCCAGATACCCTAGCTAAAATGCCCTGATAAATTGTTTGCAGTATCCTGTATTAAAATCATCTCCATTGGTTACAACCAAACAAACCACTTTTGCCGGGTGGGGGTGTGTGTGTTGGGGATTGAACTCAGGGCCTGGCACTTGCTAGGCAAGTGCTCTACCACTGAGCTAAATCTCCAACTCCAGAATTGCTTTCCTAGGCTTAGTTCTCTGTACGCCAAGCTCTACATTACCTGGTGAAGAAGGCAATGTTCCTGGCTTTTAAATGGTTAGCAACAAGAAAGGGAATCAATTTCCTTGTTTCTGTGTCTCTTCTTATTTACGGTTGGTAACCTTATAAAGTGGGCAAAAAGTGCACCTGTCAAAATGGCAAAAGTCTTTAGCTATGAATGAAAAAGGTGCAAGTGAAGGAAAGCGAAAGGAAAGCCAAGTAGCACAAGAAGCAGGAGGCAGAGTGCAGGTCAGGAGGTGAGTTCCTCAAGAGTAAGGCCAGATTAGTCCCAGAGCCCAGCCCTTTGCCCGGGCTGAAACAGGAAATCAATAATGTTGGTGAAGCGACCTGAATGAGTGAATAAAAGATTGAAAAGGCTAATAAATGAAAATCAGAAAACTATGTTTTTCTTGCTACTCAGACACGAATTTATTTCTGTCGAATTTAAAGCCTTCAATCCTCTTGAATTTGTTCATCCAATTAGAATCTGATATGGCCTCTGGATAGAAAAGGCAAATTTTAAAAACTTTCCAGTGTCTCACGGTTAAGCCTCTTCTATATTATTTTGAATATAGATAACAAGTCACAGTCAAACACCCTGACCATCCCGTGGTTTATGATGGAGGAGCTCATTCTGAACTCCACCCATGTGACTTTCGACATTCTGATGGCTCCTCTACTTGGGCCACTCCGCTCCATAAAGGACAAGAGAGAGGAAGCACCTTCTACTTGGTGTCTGCATTCTAGTGCCAGCCCCATCATGGTGCATGGGAAACCACTGCCACCCCTTTTGAGTACAGTCCCCAGAAGAAGAGCCCAAACCCGCTCTGGTATGGAGAAAGCCTGGCTTCTTTATCTTATTAACAATAACATATCCCAGCGCTCCAGTAATTACAGACCTATTCCTGAAGCAATCAAATTGCTTATTTGAAGGAAAGACTGTTTCCTTTCCCTAATGAATGCAAACAGTTCCCCAGAGCCCGAAGGTGATGGGTATGAATGCCGCACTGTAACAATGAAAAGCGATTATAAATAAATGACACAGAGCTGCTCTGTTCTTAAAAATCACTGCATGATCAATTTGAGAGACACGCATAGAGATGGGACTCATGGGATTTTGTTTTAATTATTCTGCCCGAAGGAAAATGATACTTTGTTCTTTGCTGGCACTATGCTGGTACAGAGAAGCTTAAAGAGACTTGGAAAACATGATCTTATTCATCTTTCTCAAACCACTGACAGATACAGTTGCCCTGACTTTTTTCAAGGGGAAACTGAGGAGCAGATAGATGGGCATTTTTGTTCCGGGTGGGGGCGGTGTTTGAAAGCTTGTATAGCATCATATCCGCTATGTATGCATCTCTCCTACTTAACTACTCTGATAATTGTTTGCTTTGGAGAATCTGCTAAAAAATGGAGGGATTAACAGAAGGCTGTGATGAAAGTGAATTTTCAATTTTATACACGATTTCTTAATATAATTTTAATATGGAGTGTGCGTGGTGCGTGCGTGTGTGCACCCGTGCATGTGTGTGCACTTGCATATTTTAGTATGTCTTGGCGCTGGGGTCAGGAAATAGGATGTGAGGATGAGGAGAAATGAGGGCATTTCATTTCAGCCATTGCATGTGGGCTGCCTTAAAGTGAAGTTTGTGGCATATGCCTGGAGGGGACTGGATTACAGTTCTGTCAGACCAGGAGGCTGATGGCATAACATCTTTCATGTTTTAAAGAAAAAGTCTGGCTGATAGCTGCTATACAAACCCCATCTGAGTCTTGCTGCTGCCCAGAATGGCAGTTTACAACTAATTTTTCATTCACAGGTCATACTGTGGACCACCAAGGAGGCCCTCTGAGAGCGTACTGAGAAATCAACTTGTTACTTTTTGCCATTGTTAAAAAACTGAAAATTAAATCCATTTAAGAGTCACATATATGTGAGTCTGCAATGAGAGAATTTCCAACAAGAGAAACTGAAAATTCCTCAGGGCCCAGATATTCATGTTTACAGGGATTCTTTCCTGCAGTATGAGTTTATTAATTCTTCTTAGATGAGTTTCTTGATTCTGAATGATACGTGCCTTCCCATTGCTTCTTCAACCAAGTCTTAGCCATGTGACAGTCATCCAGAGTGGGCAGAATTCCGTCTCCCTCCCCTAATTCAGAGTCATGTTTCTGCTTACTTTTAAAAAAAGAAAACAGGGCTGGGGATTTAGCTCAGTGATTAGAGTGCTTGCCTTGTAAGCACAAGGCTCTGAGTTCGATCCCCAGCACCAAAAAAAAAAAAAAAAAAAGAGAGAGAGAGAGAGAGAGAAAGAAGAGGAGAACGCAAACATCATTTGCAAGAGTTCTTGGAACTTGACCATCTCTATGGTTTGGCAGTTTTAAGTGAATGAAGTAATCACACTAACCAATCACTAGCTAGTTTAGTTAAATAATTGCTTAACTTCTTGATCTATAATCAAATGAATTACCTCCTCTTGTTTTGGTTTTTCATTTTCATTTGTTTTGTTTACAACATTTGTTTGTGTAGGTGCAGCTGAAGTTAAGCAAGCCAGATGATGTTCTCAATGCCTACAGAAAATAAGTGGATACTGGATTTAAAAATGTGACCGTCCACATGGAAAATAGAACTTTGCTAAAAAAGAAGATGGAACTAAATGGGTTAAGCTCACAAAAGAAACAGAAGAAAGAAATGAAAAGAGAAGAAAGGAAAGGAGAGGGCTGTCCCTACTGGGGAATAAAGTCTCTGCAGAGATTGATTTTGTGGAGAGTCCCTCCAGGTCTCAGAACAATTAGTTCTCAGGAAATGAGAGGCCAGCCTCGTGCTTCGGGATTCAGGTGGGACAGGTGTCTGCTGTCCCTCAGGAAGCTGATCACTCTCATTCTTTTTGGATGCTCGTGCCTGCGGGGTCGATCTAAACCCTTGAAAGTTGAAGATTTCGAGTCACCAAGAGCCTGAATAATTGGATCCTTGGAAGACATTACTTCTGCAAGGTTCCACCTTACTTATACTTCCTAGAGTGTTTTCCGTCAATGGAGAAAACATTGTTTCTACTGAGAAAAGGCAAGAGATAAGCTGCCCTATTTCCTAAACCGATGGTGAAAGGGGGAAGATTTTGATTTTTTTTTTCCTGCTGCTTTATTGACTAAATCTTTAGGACCACATGGACAGTAGGAGAAGGTGACAGGGGCTGAATCCAGTAAATCCAATAAAATACAGTAAATCTTCTGGTAAAAATGCAGTGTGTTTTTCCAGAGAGTGGGGCGGTGCCATGAAGCTTCGGGCAGAGAACAGCCGGCACACAAAGGCAAAGTGGCAAAGGAGACTAATTTTCTCATTTTACCTGCTGAGAAAGATTAGACACATTTATGCCAGGAGGAGGTGTTATTAAACTGATGAAGGACAATCTGACAGAGAGTTAATTAAGGAGCCTGCATGTAAGGAGCCAGAGAAATACCTATTTCCTCCATTGTGTAGGAGGAGGAAGGTGTGGGAAAGGCATGGCCCACTGGGAGAGCGAGGACTTTTCCCACACGGAGTCGGCAGCACGTTCTTTAGAGTCGAAAACTGCACATTTTGGAGGAAGGTTTAGAATACTGTGTAGTTTTAGCAGCTACCAGGAAAATTCCTCCTAGGAAATTGTTTTTCTAAGTCCCGTGTGGGGAGGACCTGAGCCTCCCTGCCTTGGTTGGGCTATTAGATGCCAAGGTCGGGCAGCTTTGCCTAACAGACGATAGGCGAAAGAAGGAGAAAGAGGGGTCCCCGGAGGGGAGGGAGAAATCGCTGAATCAATTCAATGAGGAAACTGTGCTCTAAGGCTCTCCAGATCTTTGGGGTAGACCAGAATTGACAAAATGTTTGGCGAGAATAGAGTTTTAAAAGATGGTCCCCGAGGAGTGAGACCAATAGAATGTGTGCATGCAGGAAAGCAGAGGGCTGTCTGAAATGTGAGGGAGAAGACACAGGAGTCGCAGTGAGCCTTACGTGATGTCTGTGTTACACAGTAAAGCAAAGTTGAACTTAGAGAGAGTGTGTTGTACTTTAATACGTGGCTGCAGAGATCAACACACAGCAGAAGAGAAAACCACTTTGCAATATAGAAATCTATGTCCACTAGTGATTGTAATTTAAGTGTCTACAATGGCACAACCTTTTTGGGGAGAAATACAGCAGTATCTACCCAAACTTAATACTAGTACACGCTCCAACTCAGTATTTTCACTTCAAAAGGTCTGCCTTTTAGATACACATGTATACAAAGTGGAAGAGCAGGGCCGGGGACGTAGCTCAGTAGAAAGCATTTGCCTAGCATGCATGCCTCCCTGGGCTTGATCCCCAGCACCACAGAAAACACAAACCAACCAGAATGAAAGTACAGGGAGGTTTGTTTTGTTTGGTTTTGTGTTTTTGAGCATTATTTGTAACAAGCCGGCTGTGGCCAAAGAAATTATCTCCTGGACTGGCTGTAGGATACCTGATGTAGCCAGACCAGCTGCAAGGTATTTGGGATAGTTGGGGAGGAAAAATTAAAAAGTACCTTTTGGGGAGCACTGGGTCCTTCTTTCCTGTCTCACAATCATCACCTCTGTCTTGTTCCAAGATATTTCTGTCATCTCGGCCAAATCCACACCTATTGATCAGTCAGTCTTATTACCCACGAGAACTGCTTCTTAAACATCAGAATAGTGTGAACAGTGTTCCCTCATTTATGTTTTTTAAACCCTCCAAACTAAGTCTTGTAGGCCCAGCCACCTACAGGGGCGCCAGGGAGCAGCAGTTCTGGGCAGGAGCTCTGGAGCCAGCCTGCTTGGTTCGGGTTCTGGGCTCCGGCCCAGACCGGCTGTGCGTGCCTGGACACGTGTTTAGCTCCTCCAGGCTCTGCTTTGCAGATGTAAACTGGGGATAATAATAGGACCTAATGTGTGGTCCTGAGGAGTAAATCAGTGAAGAAGGTAAGCCTGACACGGCCACTGCTTAGTCTATTTACTTCTGTGTTGTTTTAATTTTTTTAGGTCTGAATCATGAGCAAACAAATGGATTTCCAGCTCAGGGAGCAGGTGTGCAGAGCGGAACAATCTCTTCCAGGTCACCGACAGGCCTGCACCACCACAATGGCTGTCACTTGCTTAAGCAAGTTTGCAGAGAGGGGCACGTTTCCGTGCCAGCAACAGAGCCGTAGGTCCTCTGACTCTCCTTTATGGCACGGCAGGGATGCAGGCCTTACCCAGCAGCGAAATTCTGCCTGGAAGGACTCACGTGAATGTGTCTTAGGACACGCATCAAAAATCAAGGCGCCACAGCACAGGAGATTTAGAGTGGAGGAAAGGTCTCTGTGAAGCTGAGATACCTGCAGGGAGAAGAGGGGAAGACGAGGAACGGGAATGAGGGACAAGAGTAAGGCAAGGTGGAGGAGAAGACAAAAGCGCAAAGTGAAAGACATGGGCAAGCAGGAGGGAGACACAGCACTGCTATGCTCACAGGCTTTGGCTCTAACTGGCTCGAGTTAAAACAGAGCAAAGCAGTTCGATCAAAAAATGAAAGGAGCGTTGACAGAAGCCCTTGTTATTCTAACTTTGGGTTCATTTAGGCATAATCTACGTGGAGGTCAGACGTGCGGCGGTGCAGAGCTGCTGTGTGTGGCCATGGCAGCAGTCGTATAATGCAGGCTTCTTTCCCTTCTTTCCATGTTCCCCCAGAGCGAGGGTGACAGCCCCTCACCCTAGAGATTCCCACAGGAAGCCCTGCACGGAGGGTCCCTTGAGAAACCTTTAGCTTTGCTGCCGCATCTGATCCCATCCCTAAGCAAATGCTGCCATCCCGGGATGCCATGGATTTGGGGACACCTGGAGCCTTGGAGGTAGTGAACAGGATGCTGGGGTCCAGTCGAGTCCTCCTCAGGGGGAGGTGGAAACTTGCAGAACACAAAAAGCAGCACTCTATTGGACTTCAGTCGTTTCAAAGGGAATATTTTAAAATGGAAATGCTACAGAATCACCAGGTAGATAGCATTGTGCCAGGGTATATTTTCAAGTATTTCTAGAAAGCTTTGTGGTCTTCTGTTGACTTAATGAAGTGGTTCAAAGGGGTAAGCAGGCATTTTCAAAATGGCAGTTTTGCTTCTGATAACTTTCCAGAGAAATTAAATATGCGGTGAAGAATAAATTACAGTTTGATGCAAGTTATCTTGTTCAAATGTCATTCCTCTTCCCCACCAACCTACTTCCCGTCTCATTAAGCCAGTTGACTGGATATAGGCTAGACAATTACGATGGTGATTTACTACCTTAATGCTCAGTTGTTACCGGGAGCCGAGGGATGCCGGAAGGGAAATCACATCGCATCCTTGGAGGGATGATCAAGTCCTCAGCTGTAGCATTAAACACAGCAATAGAAAGCAGAGACACAGTAAAGCATTTTCACTGCTGTTATGAGCTGAGATATAAAATGAGATTTATTTGCAACAATCTGATAGAGAAAATTGAGTCCTGGGAATTGATGTCCTAGAAAGACTTTCAAGTCACCCAGGAGTTACTGTAGGATGTGAGTCACATAGCATAATACGAAGGAGCCAGAGAAGGAAAAGTACCTGCGCTTTGACATTTTCTGCAGTCACTCTTAAAGATAAAGGAATTGACCAGTTTGTACAATATGAAATATAGTCACAATTACAGTCTCCCCCATCTATTCTCTCCTCACAGTTAGATACCTTAGGCCCTTAAATTGATGCTATAATTCAGCTTTTTGCTTTTTAAAAAATGCAGTTCTTCTGCAAATGTGATGCCATATAAATGAAATCCCCAAATGGCCCTCTCCTATTTGTTCCCAAAAGCCTTAATCCTAGTAAATAATTTCAAATAATTGTCATACCTCTTTCAGCATTTCACATGTTGTTTCTTAAATTCTCTGAAAATTATCATTGGAATTTGAATTTAATGATATAGTAATTCCAAGTTAATACTTAAAACATGAGAGCAGAAATTAGAGGTTTAGATTAAATTTCACTTAACTAAGGTACTCATTCAGCAGCTAGTGTTTATCACAATTTTAATAGGTGTTTGGTGTTGGTAGGCCGCAGTGAGACGAGAGATACTGTATATTTGGTTTTTCAATTGGTATAATACAGTTAAGACTTCCAGAATAATTTCCATGTCTCTACATGTTTACAAACTTACCAGAGGTTACAAGTAGAACTGAAAACAATGTGAGAATTCATGAATATAGTAGAGCTTTGCCAGAATCAGGAATAGCCCCTTCTCTGCCGGGCTTATTTCAATTCTTTTTAATAAGCAATTAATTTTGAAGCTTTAGAATGCAAGGTGACCAAAACCAGTTTTTCTCCTGGGTTCTTTATGTTCTTCTCAAGATCATGCTATGCAGCTTTTATATACCTGCTTTGGTTGCAGTATTTTTTTTCAAAAATTTTAGTGTTCTGGACTTTTCCTTTTACTTGGGATTAGGATTTTGCTCCTAATCTATAGCTATTTCTAGGGATAAACAGATAACACCTCAAAAGAGTAAAACTTTCTAACCTTTTATTACCCTCTCAAGGTGGAAAAGAGGATTGTGATAGCAATCAAGGACAACATTTCATCCTAACTCCCTACCTCACTTAAAGCCACAGTGAACAGCTCAATGTAAGGCTTTTCTTTTATTTCCTTAAAATTTGTATAATAATTTTGCGTGCTATTTTCTGTTTTACTTGTTGTGAATACGTGCAATTTGTCTTCCTGGGAAAAATGCATACAGTGTATTTGCTTAACAGTCCCAATTTGTTAATTTTGTCTTTTTTTTTTTAATTTTCCAAGACAGATTTTTTAAAAGGCATTAATTATATGGTGGATGACAGGAACTCTCTAAGGTCTATAAAGACTAACTGCATCAAGAGTTTCCCAAAATGTTGTTGACTTCTGTCTGCATTATATTTTTGTGTATCTTATTTCTTGAACATTGATGGTGCTTGAACGAGACCCTAAGTCCCATTTACTAAGTAAAAATATTTTCTTGTTTCATGATCATTCATCTCCAAGTCTAATGCCAAGGATATCTATTTTTCCTTGTTTTCTTCCTCCCTAACCCAAACTTTTTTCTTTTTTTCATACTATGGTTAAATTACATTAACTTAATGAGGCCACGTGTCTATCAAGTTGAAAACTGTATGAGAAAGTTTAAGAAAAATGAATGTAGATTCCCCTAAGAGATGATAATCTGAGTGGTCAGTTATTATTGTTATTTGATAATTAAGGTTGATTTAAAAAATCCTTTGTTAAAAAAAATCCTTTGTTTTGAAATAATTACAGACTCAGAGAACGTTGTAAAGCAAATACACGGTTTTGTGTACTTTTCAGTCATCTTCTCCCAATGGTGACATCTTATATAACTGTATAAACGAGGAAGTTGCCATCAGATACTGCTAACTACAGCATAAAGATCTTACTCAGTTTTCACCAGTTTTTACTTATATTCATTTGTGTGTGTGTGTGTGTGTGTGTGTGTGTGTGTGTGTGTGTTTATGGTTCTATTCAGTTTGATCCCAAGTACAGATCTGTGTAACCAGCACAGTTAAGATACAGAAATGTTCCATCACTATAAAGAAATCCCTGTTCTACGCTTTTATATGCGTGTCTTCCCTTCCCAATTCCTCCTTCTCCCTTCCCCCCATCCCGATCCTCTGGAAACCACTAATCTGTTCTCCACCTCCATGCTTTTGTCATTTCCAGGATGTTATAGAAATGAAAGCATGTAGTACATGCTGTGGTTTGAATGTGTTCCCTAAAAGCTCATATGTTGAAAACTTAACCCCAAATTCCTATAGTGACCCTATGTTGAACTGAGGGAGGTAATTAGAGTTAGATGAGGTCATGAGGTTGGGGTCCTCATGGTAGGATCAGGGGCTTCAAAAGAGAAAGAGAGACCTGAGCTGACACCGTCCCTCCTCCCCTCGTGTGATCCCCTTTGCCATGTAATGATGTGACAAAAGGCCCTCACCAGGGGCTGGCAACTTGATATACTCTCCAGAATTGTTTTAGAAATAAGTTTATTTTCTTTATAAGTGACTCAGTCTGTGACATTATATTATAGGAAGTATCCAGTTTTTCTACATCCTTGCTGGTACCAAACTTTTTTGGCCAGGGAAATGAACATCAAGACATTGTAAGGCCACATACAGAATGAGCAAAGTGTGTGGGAAGAGGTATTTGGCTTGTCTATGAGCTTCAGAGCATTATTTTTAGGAGGATTAGCAACATTTGCTATAATATAAATGCCCCTAGTTCTTATCAGCCTGTTGCCATGGATCAAGTAGAAATAGCTACAAGTGATAGAAAACCCAAATGTAGTTAGCTAAACACACGGAACTATTTTCCTCATAGAACAAAAAGTCCAGAAGCCAGCACTTGTAGAGGCTTGAAGATGGTGGTGACTGCCACCTTGGGAATCAGGTCCACATTCCTTCAGGAGGAGGAGAGAAGGCAAGAAGGTGATGTTTATGTAAGGAAGGAAAATATTTTCCCAGGAGCACACTCTCCTTTGTTTTTGACACACTGTCTTTGATCTTGCTCTAGTTTGGATATAGTTGAGTGTGTCCCCAAAGGTCCATGTGTCAGAACTTCATCCCCTCTGTGGCAGTGCTGAAGCGTTAGAATCGATGTGAGCTCAGTGGAAGGTCATTAGGTCACTGGCATTTGCTGCACTCAGAAGGGAATAATGTAGTTCTTATGGGACCCTGGTTGGTTACTGCAAGAGCAGATTGTTATAAAAAGAAGAAGCCTGGCTCCTAAATTGCCCTGGCTTCCTATTTTGTCATGTGGGCTCTCTCTCTTGTACTCAGTCCTACCATGAGGTCATCTAGTACGTCATGATGTAGCCAGGAGGCCTGCTTTGGAGTCAAGCAGATGCTAATGCCATGCTCTTGAATCTCTAGAACAGTGAATTAAGTAGACCTTTTTTCCTTATAAGGTATTCAGCCTCGGGTATTTTGATGTAGCAACAGAAAACGGACTAATACAGATCTCTTCATGACTGGGACCTTGTAGGACAAAAATCTTGGAATGCTGGTTGAGTCAGGCATGAACTTGTTGCTTTAACAAGTGCAACATAAAATTTCAATTTAACAATTCAATTTCAATTTAAAATTTCAATATAACAATAGTTTAAGCAAGACTGAAGTTTATTTCTCTCTCAGGGTTCAAATTTGGTATGTCACCTCTACCATATCAAGCATCCAGTTACTTTTTATGTTGTTCCGTCATACTCACCATGTGTTTCCAATTCCTGTGTCAGAATGGCTGGTTTAGCTCTTTTATGGACTGAATACAATTTAAGCATGTCCTCCAAAAGGAGTGTGTGTTGGATGCTTCATCCTCAGTGTAGTGACGTAAAAGTTGGCAAAACTTTTAGGAGCTAGGTTCTAGTTGGAGACCATTGGGAGCACTGCCCATATAAGCAGTAGTCATAGGATTCTGGTTGGTTCTTGAGAGAGGATTGCAAGATTGGCCTGTCACCACTCTCTGGCTTCCCGCCTCACCATGCAATCTCTCCTTCTGCACACATGTTACTGTCACTGTAATGCCATATGCCATGAGGCCTTCATCAGCGCTTTGTACATTTCTTTATAGGTTATTCAGCCTCAGGCGTTTTGTTATAACAGCAGAAAATTAATATGAACTCTCATCATCATGTTCACACCTGGGCAGCAAGAAGGAAGAGAGCAGACTAGGAGGAAATACTCCTTTGCTTCTATGGGTATGACCAGAAAGTTTACCTCACGATTTTCACTGCAATTCTATGAACCTTAGCAACATTGCTCCACTTAGCTGCAAGGGAAACTAGTAGTATGATCTTTATTCTAGAAAGCTATATGATTAACTAGAGCATCTATTATCAGAACTAGATTGTAGATATTGAAGAGCACCTAGTAGAACAAAGTATGATACAATGCTTCCTAGATTTGGGGACAGGAAGGAGTAATAACATTTAGGGCAGTAGTCCTCGAGTAGAAGTAGCTTTGTCCCCCAGGGAACATTTGGCAATGTCTGGGGATATCATTGGTTGTACAAGCAGGAGTGTGTGCCCCACTGGCAGCTAGTGAGTAAATACTCATAAATATCCTACAGTGCACAACACAGCCCTCCTACCAGAAAACAAAACAAAACAAAACAATGGGAAGCTGAGACAGGAGGATTATCAATTTGAGCCTGGTCTGGGCAACTTAGTGAAACCCTATCTCAAAATGAAAAATAGAAAAGGGCTGAGGATATGCAGCTCACTGTGAAGGCCCTGGGTTCAATCCCCAACACCATAAAACCAAACAAAACAAGTATCCAGCCGAAAATGTCAATAGTGCTGAGGCTGAGAAACCCTGTCTTAGGGAATTACCTTTTCAAAGCTTCAGCCCATTGTATTTAATAGCCTCTCTTGGCTATCGTGTTGTGCTTTTCTAGGAAAATTTCCAAGGTTAGTGTCCTCTTCTGTACGAGTTGGGTGGTATCAATGTACTTCTAATGAATTTGAATTAGAACCACAAGACAAAAAAAAAAAAAAAAAGAACCATAAAACACTGTGACAATGTGGCCAGTGTGCCTTTGGTCATTTTAACAAGGAATTGAAACTTACTGACCCTTTTATATAGTTCCATAGGAGCCAGTACCAACTTAGGATTAGTCTGGAATGGAAAGATTTCTTCAATTTTCCCAAGATAGTTAATCATATACAATATCTCACTAATCCAAAGGAAAGACATAAATCTACTCAATTAAAGACAAGTGTAATTTTGTACAGTTAATCATAGTCTCCTTACAGGGAAATAAAAATAATTTGTTTTTTTGTAAGAAGGAACCCATAATTATTCAGCAAGAGAGGAAAACCCATTCGTTAGTATGTCATGTTTACTTTGAACGTGGTGAGATGTATTGCAGTTTTGCTGTTAGTCTTTGGCATGAAGAATTGTGTGTTAAATCTTATCATTTCTGGTTCTGATAATCTGCTTTAATGACAGATTAAAATGCCAGTTGGCATTTCAAGACATAAATCGCAAATAAGCAACCCAAGAGAAAAGCAGCAAACCCTCCAGAGAGGTTTCTAACACGAGATGATGACACTCCTTAATAAACTCAGGGTTAGTGGTGTTACTTGTCACTGGTTCAGCCTGAAGAAGCACGAAAATGACACAGTCACTACAGTGACCACTGAGAAGTTGCATTCTATAAATCTACAAAAGCAACTTGTGGGGATTCTCCCCCTGGGATGAAGATACACAGTGTGTCAGTCATGCATCGCGGAAACCTTTTCTCATTTAAGGTTGTTATGTAGACAGCATGCATTTTTCTTATGGACAGAGACAAACACATTGTTCCTTGTTTCCTATTTCTGTGTATCTGGGCACTTTCCTTTTAGGTTCCTCACAAGGCTTTCTAATAACCTCTCTTAAAACTTTATTTCACGGTAATCACATACTCTCCTGCCTTTTCATATTGACTGTATCTAATTTCTGTCTACTGTTTCATTTTCTCAAGTCTTTACATTTGCCTTTCCAATTGCACAAGAAAGTCTTGAGGAAAATGTTTTTTACATTGTATTTTTCACACAATATCTGGTACAGTTCTTACATAAATATATCTTTATTGATTTTTATGTTTTAGCTTTGTTTAACACCATGGCTATGAAGCATGCTCTTGGAGTTACAATTAGACATTAGCGTTGTGAGTGAGCATGCTCTTACACTGTTCTTACTAATAGGGAATACAAACAAAGTGGAATTCAAAAGGATAGATATACAAGATCTGGATTTTATGTGTTTATGATATATTTCAAGTAGGAAAATAAATGCACATGGATGCATTAAAATACTATATAGAACTTTATTTTATTTGCTGACACCTAGTAGAGATCATTTAAAGCAGGATGTACGTGAGATGTTAGGCTTATGTGACAATAACAAAAAACCGTCATATCCTGGTTCATGTATGATTTAGAAAGAACATAACCTTTAGCATCCGGACAAAGACCTGGGGGTCTTGTCACACCTTACCACTTACTAGCTGCGCCCCCATGAACACGTTACTTTAACCTCAGCAAGCTTCGCTTTGTGCATAAAATCAGGATTAGGCCACTGTGACTATAAAAGTGAGTTAACATATGTAAAGCAACTAGCTGTACTGCCCAGCAGTGTCAAAGTTCTCGGGTTTTGAGCGGTAGAAACCAGTCCTGCCAAACTTAAGGGAGGAAAGCGCGTTTATCAGAACGATCATGGGTGCCACAGAATCCAGGAAAAGGTGACTAAGTTTCAGAATGGGGGACTCTGGACTTCACAGTAGCAGGAACTCCTGTTTTCCTGGCACGATAGTCTCTATGGGTGACTGAACTCATTTCCAGCCCCTCTTGGTTCTTTGGAAGGTTTAAGTTCCCAGGGGGAAGACGCTCATTGTTCTGGATTAGGTCACCTGCTTTCACAAAGCCTGGGGGATCAAGTTGTCTTTGGCAGTTTTACCAGACCTGAAGAAAAATGGAAAAAAAAATCACAAAACACAAATATCCACTCTGATGGCACATAGTGCTCAGTAAATGTCAAATTCCTTTTTGTTTGTTTTAACCCTGTTTTTGTTTTAGATCTTGCAGTGTGTGTGTGTGTGTGTGTGTGTGTGTGTGTGTGTAAAATATGATTTCTAAACCACTTCCAGGAGATGATACAAAGGCTCTCTGATCCTTCTTTTCCCTCCTTCTCAGTGCCCTCCACCTCATCCGAGACAGTTTTCATCATTCAGTAGAGACTTTGTTGTCTTAGTCTCCCTCTTTACCCTAAGCCCTGTCAGTGGCTTCCTTGACTTCCAGATGTACATGGTAGCCTCCTCCTCCCCACTAGCCTCTCACACCCCCTTATCTATTCATCGTCAGCAACCTTCTCCTCCATGTCTATCTCACCAGCTGTTCCTACAGTTATATAGAAAATCACTCATGCAGACATCGTTTCTCTGAAAGCAACCAACTTCCTAGTTTTCTAGGGTGTTTCCTCAACTACTTCCAGTGTGTATTTTGCCTCTTATTGTTTCCTCCTGCTGTACTGTCTTCATTATACAGTTAGATTTCTGTGGCACAATCATTAGTTATTTTCTTGCCTATCAGTTACTTGCCTTAGTTCTTCATTTTCCACACTTGTCTGGAAAAATTAACAACTCCAGCTAAACCTGATAAGCTCTCCCAGGTACAGCACATCACACAACCATCAAGCTCAAATGAATTCTGAGTGCAGTCTAAGAGACCTAGTGTATTTCTCTGGTCAGCTCCTGTTCTCATTCTCTGTATTAACTTGCTCTAGTAAAAAGATCCATGATCTTAATCTGAAATAACTCTGAAGTCCATCAACCTTTCTCCGTCTTCACTATGACCACCCCAAACCAATCTGTCACATAATTTCATTTCTGGATTACTGTAATCACAACCTATGTAGTATCTATACACCATCCTTATTCCCTCCCAATCTATTTGCCATGGTGTATCCAACGTCCTCTCTTGAAGTCCTTGCATGGTTTTCTATTTTCTTTAAGGTAGCCTTCAAAACCTGCAATGTATGTGGTATGTGGCCTGTAATCCCATCACTCTGGGAAGCTGAGGCAGCAGGATCTAAAGTTTGAATCTGGCCTGAGCAATTCAGGAAGATCCTGTCTCAAAATAAAAAATAAAATACTGGTGATAAAGCTTTGTGTGAAAGCCCTGGATTCAATACCTAGTACCAGGAAAACAAAACAAAACAAAACAAAACAAAATGAAACACCCAAACTGCAATGTGTTTTATGGGGCCTAGCATAATCTGCCTCACATGTACCTTTCCCCCTCATCCTGTTCAAGGAGCGTTTTCATCACATATCACTGCACAGCCAGGTCCTGCACCTCTCTCCTCTACATCTAACCTCGGCCCTGCCGGCTTCCTCACATGTTTCTCACTCACCAAGATTCAATGCAGGTGGTATTTCCCAATTTCCTGGATTAAGCTAATTACCCCCATTACACAGTCACACAGCCCCTCCTCCAGCAGTTCCTTTTGTGACATTTGTTGCAACATACTCTTCTTCAGCATCTGTCTTTCCCAGCAGACTGGCTCATCATGATCTCCCGAGGTCCTGGCAACATGAAGGAAGACAGCCAATGTCTCCTGACTGTGCGTCTGCGGGCAGGCGCTCCAGTGACCACCCTGAGGTGTTCCGTGGCTCTTCCTGATAATGTGGGAAATGGAGATCTTTTCCTGGTGTTCACAAAGTACAGTATCCATAATTATAAATCAATATATCGTCTCAATTTTAATTTTTATTTCCCATCATTATTTTATAATCAGATTTGGGTCCTCATGAATACTAGTTAATCCCCCAATTTAACAATGAAGTACCAATAAAGTATTAATAGAAACACTTGAAAATAACCGATTATATATAGTTTTAGATTTATCCTTCCCCTCACTGATATGGACCTATGTTTGCAATGTATTTTTATTTACTCATTCATTTATTTGTTTTTGAGATGGATTCTCACCGTGTTGCCCAGGCTGGTCTCAAACTTGTGGATTCAAATGCTTCTTCCATGTCAGGCTCCCAAAGAGTTGGATCTACAAGTGTGTGCCACCACACTTGGTTTGCAATATATGTTTAAAGTACTAAATATATATAATATATAGTCTGTGTTTTCTGCTACTAAGGTTATTCTTAGGTCATGAAATTAAATATATTGGTATTTTATGGTGCTCGTTCACAAAAATTCATGTTGTACAAGTGCTATTTATGCTCTCACTGTGAGGCTGGTGTGTGCTAACATCTCTCTGTTATAGGTGAAGATAGACTACCCCATGGTGATGATTCAATGTCCAATGCATGCTGCTTTGAGAATATATCTGATTCACCATAATAAATAGCTTCAAAATAGGAACCCGAATTCCACATACTTCTAGGCTTATACTACAAAGGAAAATGAGGATGTGATAGCTGCTAACAGGGAAATACATTTCATCATATTATTCTGAGAATTGAACTCTAGAAATGTATATGAGAATAATCTTTTACAAATAAACTTGTCTAAGTTGAGCATCAGGTTGATTTGAAAGGAATGGAAGATAGAAGTATGATCAATACAGTTTGTCAGAGATATAAAAGAAATCGGTATCAGGAAAAAAACACAGAGAAAAAATGTCTTGTAACCCAAGAAATCAGAATAATGTGTCTCATATGATGGCTAGACCACAATTCTCTGATGCATAAGCCCAGAATTCCCACTGAAAGAAGTACAGTAGTCCTTGTAGTTGGTTATCATAGTTGTGAAGTGACAGCATCATGCTTCATGTTTTATGTGGGATCGACTCATCTTATGCCTGAGAATAACCTCATGCCAATATTATTTTCCCATTTTTAATAATCAATTTCATAAATATTTTGTTAATACAGAATAATGATATTGATTTTGGCATATGCATATAACATATTTTGATTATTTTCACCCCTTCCCTTTTCTCCCCTGTCCTGATTCCTTTCCTTATCTCTAATAATCTACATACCACTTTACTGTCCCCCCATATATATATCTTTTTGTCATATAAGAAAAAGCAAGTGATATTTAACTTCTGACTCTGACTTATTTTGCTTAACATAATGGTTTCCAGTTCCATCCATTTTCCATACATGACATAATTTCATTCTCTTTATGCCTAAATAATACTAACGGAGATGCTTTAATGCAGAAAGTGTAATAACTTGCCCAAGATCACACAATTTGTGGTACAACCAGGATTGAAATTCAAGTTGTTGATATCCAGAGCACAATGAAATGTTGTTTGTCCACTCTCACACATGTTTACAAAATCTTGCCTGAGACAGTTAAATTGAATCTATGTTTTGAGTGAAAAGTATTCATGCTCTAGTTTGTAACCTTCTATGAAAATTTCTTTCAACTGATTTATTCTCTCTCTATTCAACAGAGAGAGAAACGGATAGCTTCGTCATTTTGGTTAAAAACCATCCACTTCCTATTCACGTATTTTAAATTATTGTGTTCTAGGGGTTAGCTTAAAAAATTAATGTATAAATGCCAGATAATGTGATATTTTTAAAAGTAAGATGAATTTTAGCCCTTTTTTCTACTTAGAGGTTATTGAGGTTACCATAAATGTTTATTTTCCCCTTTAACTCATTAATTTAAACAAATTAATGAGCATTACCTTACAGAGAGTAATAATTCTTTCTCCTTGTCAGACTGATGCCTGTTTAATTTTTAAAAAATTCATACACCATATATCTTCTTAGATATTATCACTGTCATTTCTCTACATACTGTATGTTGCCTGTTGGTTTTGAGATCCACTATTGGTTGCTTAGAACAAAATATTTATAGGTCTCATGGGGGCACTGAGCTCAGATACTTTAAAAAGAAAGAGATGCAGCGGTCTGTTAAAGAGATGGAATGGAGTACATTTTTTTTGCACTTAAAATGAGAGCTTAGCATGGTGTGGTAGCTATGCCTGTAATCCCAGGTACTCATGAAGCTGAGGCAGGAGGATCTCTAGTTCAAAGCAAGTCTGGTAATCTTAGTGAGATGCTGAAAAAAAATTTTTTTTAAAGGGCTGAGGAATGTAGCTCAGTGTTCAGTACTGCAACAAACAAATGCATATATCCATAAAACAAACTCTAAGAACTTGTTTTGAACAAAGGTCACCTGGAAAGAGAAGCTTTTGTGGGTTTATCTGACCTGCTGTGGACTATCTGCCCTGCACCAGTCTCCTTTAATAACTCCCTCCATCTGAGCCCCTGGGGCAGCAGGGTTCAACCATGGGGTGCACGGCTGTAATTGCTCCTTAAACCTCCGAGACCCCACTCACATGGCAACCCTCACATAGCAACCCCCACTACTTGCTCTCTTTGGAGAACTACTGCATCAGCTAGCCATGAGCAATCACATTCTCTCATTCTCTGTCTTGAATAAAGGGAGTCAGAGTTGAGCCACTTGAGCTAGAAGCCCTGTGCGGCCAGGGTGGCCATCTTCAACTCTGTGCATATGTGGATGAGTGCAAGGAGGAAATGGGCCGCGGGAAGAGAAGAAACTCGGAACGGAGGAGACAGTGCAGAGAAAGGGCCTCTGTGGCCTCAGAGAGTATTAAGGAGGCAGAGAGATGTGCTGCTTCCTTCCTGGAGGCTACATGATTACTGGTTCCAGCTCCCTGGGGGGCCTGGCTTGCTTCCTCTCTGGGCAATACCTTGCACAATACATCCCTCAGTGTTCGAATTGCTTTAGTGGGTTCCTCTTCCTGCAGCCAGAGAATTTCAACTGCAATTGCAACTGCCTGAAGACTGCTTCCAGATTTGGATTTACGTGTATGTGGTACATTTTTCTTTTGTGTGTGTGGTACATTTTCAGAGCTCCCGTGATGATTATACAGAAACAACAAAGTGTGGTTAGACGGGCAGGCTCTGTAGCGAGACTGCACAGGTAGTTCTGTCACTTACTGGTTGTCTGATCTTGGGCAATATGATACCTCCGTGCTTTGATTTCCTTGTTTTCAAACATGAGGGTAACAACATTTTTCTACATCATAGTTTGTTGTGAGGATTAAGCACACGTAAGCAGCATGCCTGGTATATAGTGTCTAAGTAGCTGAGGAACATTAGCTTTTCCACACATACATTTACACAATACATACATATAATGCACACACCACTGTAATCTACTCATAAGCACTTATTACATATATGTACTTATAATAAAATTCTATGTACACATGTTTACATATACAGGCATACACATGCCCCTGAGTCGGAAGCTCTGCGTTCCTATAGCACTTTGTTCGCATTTGCATTAAAGCCTTTAACACTGCATTATAACCTATCTATGACTCTGTTTTTCTCAGGCTACGTGAGCTCCACAATTTGAGTAATTGCCTACTTGCTCTTTATCCCCCAAGCTTTATGGCTGGTACTAGGAATATTCCTGCAGTCACAGTAGACTTGTGTAGTTGAACAGGTGGATGTTAGCTGATGCTTCACTGTTAGAGTGTTAAGCCTTTAGCTTAACACTTGACTGGCGTCTAACTTCGCCTGTCCCAGAGTGACTTAATGCCGCATGCTGCAACGATATTTAGTTTTTACAAGGAACGGATTTCAGAGTCCTCCCTGGAAGTGAGCTTTGGTAAGAGGATAGAAGAGAGATTTTGAGGAATCTGGATGTCTGCAAGAGAGGGGCACGTGAAGAGGGTGAGATTCGCAACTTTCAGGCTTTTGCTCTGGAATAGTTCTCATGGTGACATTTCTCTTCCCAACTCAACTCACACAATCAGCAGCGGCTGAATGCTATTATCAAGCAGTGGTTTTTTGCAGCTTGGCTGTAGTGGAGAAGAAATTGAGCAGTCACGTTGCCTTAGTCTGTTGGGACTGCCATAACAAAGTATCGCAGCCTGGGTGGCTGAAACAATAGAAATTCATCCTGTCACAGTTGGAGAGGCTGGAAGTCTGAGATCAAGGTGTTAACAGGGTTCCTTTCTGGTCAGGCTTTTTTTCCCCAGCTTGCATGGTCTTTCTTCTGCATGCACGCAGAGAGAGGGGAGAAGGAGAGGAAGAGGGGGACAGGGAGAGGAGACAGGATATGCATACGAGCACTCCCCACTATCTCTCACTCTTCTTAAAAGGAGACCAGTCCTCGTGACCAGTCCTCGTGACTTTGTTTAACCTTAATTGCTTCCCCAAAGATCCTAGCTCCAAATACAGACACCCTGGAGATTGGGATTTCAACATAGGAATCTTTCAGGAGGGGGGACACAATTCAGTCCATAACACACATTAATCCCAACTGGAGCCTGTATCAACTAAAAGTGTTCGTGTGTAGTTCATGATTTCTACTTTGCATGACGATGTAATAAAAATCCAAACTGAGGACTGGGTCGCTGTAGTCTACAGACAAGGAACAAAAAGCAGTCACAATGAAACCATTGCAGGCATGACATGCCATAGAAAGGCAGGAGCCATTGCACTGCAGAACAGCCTCAGATGTTCAGCCACACAGTATTGATTCTGGCTTTCCCAGGGGAATTTGGAGGAATCAGAACATGTAGAGGCCCAAGTGCAGGGCAGGCTGCCAGCCAGTGTCCGTCGCAGTGGCACAGAGTCCCAGAGCCATGCTGGGGGCTCACAAACAGATCTGTTGGTCTGAGGAAATTCAGAGCTGTGGTGGGAAAGTCTCGCTGAGGTCTAGTAAACACAGCAGGTGAATTGAGACCTGAGTGAGACCCAAGTGAGTGTCCAGCAGAAGCACAGAACAGGACAGAAGCCAGGGAAGCAGAGGGACAGAAATGGAATGGTGGGAGGCAGAGGATGGAGGCCAGCTTCTGAGGTAATTTCAGGACATTGAATTCTCTTGTGTGTTCTGCGTTGAGGGGGCTGATCTTGAGTATTCAGAACTGGCTTTAAACCAGTAGAAAATTTGGGGTTGGTAAAGAAAGGAGTTTCATAAAATGTCAGGCAATATACTCCTCCATGGTACCTCCCGGTGACATGTTCAGGCAAGCGAAGTGATCTCCTCCAGGAGTAAGACCAACCCAGCACTGACTAATGATGTCGTCCATCATTGAAAGTCAATTTCTACATTTCTGGATTTTATTCTTCATGTGTAAATTATGTTATCTCCTAATTAACATAATTATACTAATGGTTATAACATACTAACGGCTAGTTACTGTAGCTGGCATCCTTGGTATCATGCATTCACTTTATGAACATGTCCTCAAGGAAGACTTCTCTGACCCCGGCCCCTAGATATAGTTTCTTCTAGCAGTCTGTAATTCCTTAAAAGTTTTCCCACCTTTGTAATTAAATATTAATTGCATGATTAATTGTTTAACGTCTGTCTTTCTTGCCCAATTATTTTCCCAATGAAAGCAGGGTCCAGGTCTACTGTGATTGTTGCTGTATCCAGTGCTGGTTCTTGCCTATAGCAATAAATTCTTTTTAAATGAGTTATTTCATTTCATACTTATTCATCAGGTTTAGGATTAATTAGGGGTCAGGGTTAGGTTTAGGGTTTGGTTTAGAGTTGGGTTTAGGTTTAAGGTTAGCGCACCACAATATGTTGGCTTTAGGTATATTGTTAGGCACCCCATAACTTAAGTTTAGGGTTAGGACTTAGAGTTTGTGTTAGATTTCATGTTAGGGTACCCCACTACTTTAACTTTAGGGTTAGGGTTAGGTTTAGAGTTAGAGTGTAAGCACCTCAATATTTTGGCTTTAGTGTTAGGGTTAGGAAACCCAAAACTTAGGGCTAGGGCTGGGGTTATGGTTAGATTTAGGGTGAGCATTATGATTAATTTAGGGTTAGGGTTACAGTTAGAGTTAGGGTTAGAGTTGTGTTTAGGGTTAATGTTTGGGCACCGCAATACGTTAGCTTTAGGTATATTGTTAGGGCACACCCATGAGTTAGTGTTCGGTTAGGGCTTGGGTTACAGTAAGGGTTAGGTTTAGAGTTATAACACCCCATTACTTTGGCTTTACAGTTAGTGTTAGGGTTAGGGTTAGAGGTAGAGTTAGTGTTAGGATTAGGGTTAAGGCACCTCAATACTTTGGCTCTAGTGTTAAGGTTAGGGCACCCTGAAACGTAGAGCTAGTGCTAGGGATATGGTTAGCTTTAAGGTTAGGTTTAGGATAAATTTAGGGTTAGGGTTAGGTTTAGAGTTGGGTTTAGGGTTAAATTTAGGGCACCACAATACCTTGGCTTTAAGTATATTGTTAGGGCACTCCATGACTTAGTGTTAGGTTAGGGCTCAGGTTAGAGTAAGGGTTAGGGTTAGTGTTGAAACACCTCACTACTTTGGCTTTTAGAGTTAGGGTTAGAGTTAAGGCACCTTAATACTTTGGCTTTAATATTAAATTTAGGGTGCCCTAAAATTTAGGCATAGGGCTAGGACTATGGTTAGATTCAGGGTAAGGATTAGGATTAATTTAGGGTTAGCATTAGAGTTAGGATTAGGGTTAGAGTTCAGTTTACACTTATGTTAAGGGCACTTGAATACATTGGCTTTAGATATTAAGCAACTAATTCAGCATTCACAAGTCCTAGGAACTGTGCTACAATTAAGACAACCAAAATTAATGTGGTAGTTTTTGCATGCGAAGAGTTCACAATTTAGTACTGCAAGTTCTTAACTCTTTCAGATAAAAGTTCTCCTTGAAAACTCAGTGACAGAGGTGGCTCCTTTACCCAGACACTACTTCTCTGAAATAGACACAAGATATTTTATTTAGCTTGCTAGGTTCCCAGATCCTTGCAAGTCCATTCACTTTCTTCCTAAAGTTCTCTGCATTTGGAAGTTAAGATCTCTCCATGAAATAGACTTGCAGGCGCATACAAGGCCAAGGGAGGGATGGAGGGAGCACTGGTGTGTCCTTCTATGCATCAGGAAAGGTGTCTCTTGCAAGGGCTGTTTGTGCCATGTCTTGAACAGTAAGTCTGAGTCACCAGGAGAAGGGGCAGGCTTAAAGGTTGAGAAGACAATATTTGAGAAAGCACAGACGTGTGAAAGAGCAAACATGTCATGGCAGGGAATTGCAAGTATCTTGTAGAGTGGAGAATGTGGGACTGCGAGGAATCAGGGTGAGTGTGGGGTCGTGGTGAGGGAAGGTTGTAGAAGAAGATACTGGAGAGGTAACTAGGGAGGACCTTGTTTCAGAGATTAGTAAGATCAGACTTGTACTTTAGAAGGAGCCCTTGGTGTGGTATTGAGAGTGGATTCTGGAGATCTGAAGAGCAGATGTACTGTCATTCAGACCCCAGGGTGAACAAAGCGGGTGACCAGGCTTAAGGAAGGGTACAGGCTGGTTTGATACTTAGGAAAGAGAAGCAACAGGAAGTTGTCACTGATTAGATGTGGGGTGTGTGACAAGGGTAGGAACAAACTCCAAGGTGGTGCCTTAGACAATTGAGCAAGTGAGGAGAGTGCTCAGTGTACATCTATATAGGCAGCCTCTTAGGGATGAAGGCCAATTCAGTAAAATGAAATTTTTCAGGGGCCACATTTTTTTTTTTGCTTAAAAGTAAATAAGTTTTTGTAAATGGCAAAAAGTACATTCCTTACAACATAGATTATCCTGCAGATTGGATAGAAGAATTCCAGTACAAAGGTAAACCTTGCTTTCTAATCACAAAAGTTATCTCTGCAGCCACACTGAGGTGGCTTTCCAGTCTTTTCTTGAAATGAGAGATTGGCCTGTACTGGAACACAGGACTGGCCACACAGTCTGGGTAAAACAATTATTCATTGCTGCCCAGAGAACTCCGGGAAATGGGATGCCCAGCAGGGAAGGTGATAGTTGAGTTATGGATCTGCCAAGTTGGATACACTCAGTACAGTGTGCTGTGTGAAGAGGACTCTCAGTAAATATTTAATCATAGCTATGAATTTCTAATAAATATTAAATCGTACATATGAATGACTTACATATTAATTTTCTTACATATTTGGAATCTGGAATTACAAGTCTTGGGTTAGGATAAAAATATCCACAAAAGGTACACTTTTACAATTAGTTCAAATTTCACACAACAGGGCAGTAGGCTTCCGATTTAAAAAAAAAAACAGTTCTACTGAGATATAATCTACATAACATGCTATTTGCATAAAGTATACAATGCTTTCAATTAATTTTTATTTACTTTAAAAAGTTAGCTTTTTCTAAGTTTTTGGAAAGTAGACGATATTCCTTTTTTAATCAGAAAAATATACAAAGAATGCATATTTAAACATTTCTTTAGCATTCCTTATCCATAAAGAACGTTCTCTTTCATTATTAGGGCCAAGAGAAAAACATACCTTATGTGAGGTTAAATTAAACAAATAAATAAAATATGGTCAAATATTACTAGAAAAGAGACGTGTTTAATGAGAAGAAAAGACTAACGGTGGGTCATCTAGTGGCTTTCTTCAATGTCCTGCTAGATCAGGGTTAGGGAGAAATTTCCCCTGCCAGTAACCTTCCTGCTAAGGGCTGCTATGTTATGATGGGTGTGTTCACACCAGGATGGTGGTGATATCATATGAAGAGGGGCCAAAGCCTTGGGGTTTAAACTGATGTATGTGTTGAAGGAAAAGCTCAACCTGTCCATTTACTGCACATACACAGTGAGAAAAGTTGGAAGGTTGTGAGAATTCTGAATGTCACTTCAGAGCATGTGTTAATGATTTTTGTGACAGACGGCACAAATCTAAAAATCATAGTGTTTTGTTAAAATAGCAATATGTGGAAGACTGTGACTCTTATCCTGCAAGATGGACGGCACTGTGCCCAAAGTCTGAGCCTGCCTGCTCTCCCCTGAGATGCTGAATCCTGGCAATATATTGGCATCTAGGCTGACGTGGATACAGGTAATTTGTCTAAAACAGTTTTTCTTTTCAGGATTGCATATGGGTGTACAGTGGGAGAGGGGCTTAGAAAAATTTGATCTAACTGCCCCTGATAGCGTCTCTAAACTTGTGGTTTTAAATGTAGTTTTTCTTACTTTCAGAGTTAAAAGCCCACAGAACCTCCTGGTTCAATGCTTACTTATGGCTTTAAAGGCTGCTAAAATCCAGCACCATCCCAATTTTCCTGCGATCAAGCTTAACTCTTTACTGTTTCAGAGCCAGGACATTCTGGTGTCTGAATGTTTGCTTACACTGTTTAACTTCCTACTGTAGTTGGTTTTAATACAGTATAAAAATGCTGTAAAAGAGCCCTGAAATCTCTTTTTCCCCTGTCTCTCATGAAGAGCACTGTCTACTATGCTGCTTAGTACGCCCTTTAGGAGGATCCACGAGGAGGGTGTTTTGTTCAGATGTCTTTGCCACACAAGCAAGACATATATATTTCATATGGACAATATTACACGGAATCAATTTTATTTCCTTTGTTGCTTTGCCCACTAGGAAACTCAGTTACATGACCTCTTCTTTAGTACTGACTAGATTCTTTCTGTTCGTTTGTTTGCTTTTGCAGTGCTGGGGATCCACTCTGTGACCAACATGATTGGAAAGCCCTCTACCACTGAACTACATTCCCAGCCCTAAACAAATTTGTACAGCATGACTTTATTTGCATTAACTTTTCCACTAATCTCATTTTATTGCTTCGTTCGGGGGCAGTTGGGGTGATTCTTTTTGCCTTTTAAAATATTTGCTCATATATTTTTGAAAGCCATTTCAAATTCCTTGTGGATCTGGGTGGAATAAAAAATAAAAACGTATAATATTCAATTGGCTGATAATTTTTTTGCATTTCCTTTCTTTTTTTCAAACCTCATCCAATCTTCAAATCCAGATTTTCCATGACCTTCCATCCCAAATACAGTGAGGACTGAACCCAGGGCTTCACACATGCTAACAAGCACTCCACGACTAAGCACACCATCAACCCTGCTCTTTTTGGGACAGGATCTCACTAAATTGCTCACTAAGTTGTCCAGTGGTCTTGAAATTGGATTCCTTCTGCCTCAACCTTTCAAGTACCTGGGAGTGTGTGTGCCACCATGTGTGACTCACTCTTACACTCCTACTGACCAACTTTTCCTCTGAGTTGTGTTCATATAATTTTGTACTTAATATGATTTCACTCCCTAGTACCTCCCGTGTATTAGTCCTATTGTCCCAAGTTGTATATTTTTAGAAGTAGGAGCCCCCGTGGCTTATATTTTTTTCTGCATCATCTAGTACAATAATATTTATCAAGAAATGTTTAACATTACAATGAAAGCAAATGTTCACTTAAAAAAATGCTTACTAACTCTCAGAGCACTCTGCACAGCATATGTGGTACTGCAGGAACCTATTTTTGTCTATATCAGTTTAAGCTTATTTCACTCATCTTGGAAGACTAAATCATTCAAATAATATTTCTTGAGCTCTTTGTATACAATGTCATTAGATTGCTGTCATCTTCACAGCACCCTTGGAGACGAACAGTAATACCTGCAGGTGGAAAGGTGCATTTCTGCAATAACCTAGGGGAGAGACAGGTAGGTTTTTGGTGCAAGTCTGACCTTTAGGGGCCATTTCTTCAACAGGCAAGACATCAGATCTGCAGCCTCGCCAAAGAGAAAACCTGGGTGAAAAGTAAGCCCTGGAGCTCTGACACCTTGACGCCCACTAGTGCACATTCTGGGTGCTAACTATGATGATCAGATACCGTTCGGCAGGGAAGCTCCAGTATCTTGACAACCCTGTTATCTCTGAGTAAATTCGGAAGACTTGTCACCTGAGTGTAATCCCCTAGTGAGGCCAAGTACATCTCCTACTGAGCTGGGGCCCACGCCGCTTGCTTTCCTGAGTAAGGACTACAAGTCCCAGCATGCAGCAACGGCACCGTAGGCCAGTGCGCGGCAGGGGGCCTTTATGTGCTGACGTTGGCGCGCTGATGACGCAGAGCCGTGCGTGGTGACGTCGACGCGGGGTCGTCTACGCCTCGCGGCGTTTTAGAGTGCCAGAGTGCGTTGTTTGGAGGGAGGGTTTGCTGTGTCTTTCTCTAGTGGTTCGACTTTCTGTTTGCAGCCGCGGTTGTTTAAAAGCGTAGGGCACTCGGGAAGGAACCGCCACTTCCAGCTCTGTTTACTCTGACTTTGCGACTCTCGGGTCCAAGATGAACAAAGTCTGTGCTGTTTTTGGGGGTTCCCGGGGTATTGGCAGGGCAGTAGCGCAGCTAATGGCCCAGAAAGGCTACCGACTGGCGATCGTGGCCAGGAACCTGGATGTTGCCAAGGCCGCCGCCGGTGAACTCGGCGGTAGGTATTCAAGGGGTTTGTCCAGCGGTGTGGCTGCAGCCCGACTCCTGGAGTGTCCTCACTTGTAAAACGACCGAGTCCGACCTGCGCGACCCGAAGCTTAGCACTCCGCCTGGAGGGCACGGTGGCCTGTGAGATGCACCTCTCCACCTCCCAACCACCGTACTTCATTCTGTGCCGCCAGCAGCCAGCGGCCGAGTATTTGGGGTTTTGCTGAGACACCGCAATCTTGTGAGCGCCCTCCACCCCAGTAACCACCCACCTCCCCTGTGGCTAGTGCTGACCGGGGCTAGTGCTTTGCCTTGGCATCTGCTAAGAGATAGCCGCGCATAGTTAACTTTTTATGTAGGGGCAAGGGCAAGATCCTGGGCGCCCAGGTATAAGACTGGGCGCAGAGGAGTTTGGGTGGCGGGTAGGCAGGGCTCGCTGCAGGTTTGCTAAGGGCTCTTCTGCCCTTTGTGAACTCAGAGTAATTTGGAAGAGAAACCCTTTTGAGGACCAGCTAGGTTTAGAGATGTATTTGGCTTGCTTTATTAATACGTTAAGCATTTTAATAACTTATTCATAGTTTTGTTGAGTCGCATAAATTCAGATTTAAGTAGCCAAATCTTTTTTTATTGCTTTTTTATTTTTCTTCCCGGTGCTGGGGATCGAACTCAGGACCTTCTGCTTGCAAGGCAAGCACCTTACCCACTGAGCTAAATCCCCAGCCTTTTATTACATTTAAACTTCAATTTTTTTCTGCTTATTGATGATGGATTTGTTTTGCAAATTTAAGGCTTTTTTGATTTTAGGGAGAAATAGGACGTTTGAAAGATACTAAGATGGTGCTATTTAATTATTAGAATAGAGAAAAATACAAGTCACTTAACTATCAGGGAGACAGAAAAAATAGAGGCCTGGGGTGGTAACTTGTGGAGGCTACTTTTACAATTATGTTGCTTGTTGGATTGGTATCAGTTTAGCCTCATTGTTTCTGTCGTTTGGGAAAATACTGGGCTCTCTAAAAGCATAAATTTGAGAATTTTAGTGAATGGTTCTTCCAGCTCGTATTTATTGCCATTCTGACAGAGGAGGGAGAGTGCCCCCCTTACTGGGCCACCCCAGGCCTGGGTTTGCTGGACTAGATTGGTCTCATTGGTTGAGTTTTAAAGGATAATTGTAGACTCAACAAGGGTTCAGGTCAGAGCCAAGAGTGAGACACAGGTGATTCTTTTAGGCGTTTCTTTGATGCTCGTGTTCTCCGAGTGACAGGTTTTCATTAGCAAAGTGATTTCCCAGCTGACGTGCTGTTTCCAAAGGCTGGAGTGCATGTTAGTGTAAACATATTTAGCAAAGTCAGGCAGAAAATAATCGTTGTAGTTTTTTAAAAAAAGTTCACCATTTTAGAATAGATTTATCCGACCTAACAATAATTTGCCATTATGATGGTGTGAGAGAAATATGCGTTCAGTAGAAAGCACACATGGAATTTGAATTTGGGTCTTTCCCCAAGCTCGTGCTATGCAGTATGACACTCTGAGCCAGCCCTACAATCAGGAGGATAGACCAGTGACACTGTGTAGTGGACTGTTTTGCTAAGCTACCTGTTTGGTAGCTAAGATGTATTAAGTGCATTTATAGTTACATCTGGATGTAACTATATCATAAGTTGAGGATTGTTATGTATTAAAATGTTATTAAAATAGGAAGTACTTTATTTCCTTTGAAATACAGTTTTTGTATCCAGACATTTTTTAAAAAGCAGATATTTTTGAGAGATAACACTTGCTTTTAATAAAAAGTTATAGTCCAATCAATGGTTTGTAGTTTAAAAAAAATAGCTCCTGGGTTGTCTCATCTCTAATGGTCAGACTTGAATAATGGTCATTATAGTATTTGTGCAGTTGTGTATTTGTAATACTTAAAAAAGATTAAGAAGAGGATTCATCCCCAGGGCCAAAGAAATCAATTCAACCTAAAAGAATTCAACATAAATTTCAAAAAAGGAATACAAAACCCACAATTGAGTAGCATGGGTTTAGTATTAAAGGTATAAATATTAATCTTACAAAGAATTATCCACTTGGATTATAGGCTCATGCCACTGTACTTGGTCGTAGTTTTATTTTTTGTTTTTAAATTTTAGAAAGAGTTGAGGTCTCATTGTGTAACCCGGGCTAGCCTTGAACTTCTGGGGTCAAGCGATCCTCTTGCCTCTGCCTTCTGAGTAGCTGGGACTGCAGGCATTCATCACTGCAACCAGCAAAAGTATCAAAAGTCTGAAGGTTAACTTTCTGTAATGCTGCTTTACTTCTTGTCCCCACTTGCTCCCATCCCAATTTCACTGGATGAGTCAAGAACAGGAGCCCACAGCACCCATACCTGTTATTTCTAGAGTTAGCACAAGTCTGCCCAACACTCAAAAGTGTATTGAGGAAACTCAAAATTCAAGTTACAGTTTATATCTAATCCTGACTTGACTTTGCTTTGTAGGAAATCATCTAGCTTTTAGCTGTGACGTTGCTAAAGAACATGATGTTCAAAATACATTTGAAGAGATGGAGAAACATTTAGGTCAAGTAAATTACTTGGTGAATGCAGCTGGTGTTAACAGGTTGGTCATGGATTTAAATCAATTTGTAATGTCTTTTTTAAAAAAAAACTTCTTTCCTTAATAGGTCTACGCTTAGGATAAGTTATATTGTTTTATTTCTAGTAGGAAGAAGAAGTGTGAATATTAAAACTGTGTAGAACAATGTGTGGTGGCACAAATGTGAAATTCTAGCTAATTGAGAGGTAGCCAGACTGAAAGTTGGAGGCCAGCCTAAGCAACTTAGACCTTGTCTCGAAATTTGAAAAACACAGGATGTAGCTCAGTGGTAGAGCACTTGCCTAGCATAGGCCAGGCCTTGGGTTCAATCCCTGATACTCCAAACGAGCAAATAAGCAAACAAAAGCTTTGTCAATTCATGCTTTGTTTTCTTTTACATAGAGATAAGTGTCCAGTTTGATCAGTTTTAACATCATAATCATCACCAACATTGAGCTATAGAACATTTCCAGCACTCCTGAAGATGAGCATAAGTTTGTATTCAATTAATATTTCTCGTAGGTAACCACTTTTTTGCATTTTTGTTGACATATAACAATTGTTGCCAGTACATGAACTTGATACTAATGGAGTAATAGGGTAGGTATTCTTTTTTAAAATTGATTGATTGATTGATTGGGTGCTGGGGATCGAACTCAGGGCCTTGTGCTGGCTAGGCAAGTGCTCTACCACTTGAGTTACATCCCCAGGCCCTTTTTTTAGAAGATGAATTTAGAAGAAAATGTTTAGAGTAACATGCTAATTGTCTTGCAAACAAGGCTTAGTAGGCAGTTACTCAAGCCATTCAAAATATTTTGGTTACATGGATCCTAGTTTTCACAGTCAGGAATATCTGCTTCTGCAGCTGACAGGGAGTAGGAACTACTTTGAAGTGGATCCTTCTGGCTCATCAATTGTTATTTTAGTGGCTTTCAAGCCAAGTTCAACTCTCCAGGTGTTCTACTCAGATATAAAGCTCTTCTTAAATTTTGCTTTCATTCAAAATGTTACATATGTCTTTTATGTCTTGCTTGTTTTATTGCGTTATTAATTTACATGCTGTTTCTTTTTGTAGGGATAGTCTTTTAGTAAGAACAAAAACCGAAGATATGGTATCTCAGCTTCATACTAACCTCTTGGGTTCCATGCTGACATGTAAAGCTGCCATGAGGACCATGATTCAACAACAAGGAGGGTCTGTTGTTAATATTGGTAAGTTTTCACTAGTGTGGGTTTATAATTATCCCACTTTACCATGAAAATATTTAATCCGCTAATTTGTAACTTACTTGTGAAATTTAGATGAAATTTATCTTTATATTATCTGTGAAAAAAAGGTTTTAAATACCTGATCAGTGAGTAAAAGAGGACTCACTAATTCACATCCCTGTAGGGGTCAGGCAGGTATTAAATGAGTGCACTATGAGGTATTAGAAAAATGACACAAAGCCCTGGGATGAATGACAGAAGACATCAAGGTTCAGTGACCAGAGCCACATGGGATTGTGGAGGCCATCACAGCTCAAATCCAGTAGATAATTGCTACACTTGAATGTAGTCCATTTTTGTCAGTAGTTTTGTATTTTCAACAGAAACTGGGCATCCTGATTTTTTTTTTTTTTTTTTTTTTTTTTTTGGTGGTGCCGGGGATCGAACTCAGGGCCTTGTGCTTGCTAGGGGCATCCTGATTTTTATGTGAAATCTAATTTTAAAAATACGGACAGAGAATTAAACTTTAGGCACTAGGAGCTAAGTAATCATAGTAGTTGGATAGGTCACTGATGAATCTGTGGAGAAGCTTAAAGGTAGTTAAAATGTTTCAGTTTTTTAAGAATAGATGTAAGTAACCTTTGGTCTTCAGTTCATCTGACTGCGGGGAAGATAAACTTTGAAGTGCTTGCCTGTAGAACTTAAAATGCAAAACGACTTGAAATTTTATTTCAGTTTTGTAGTTTGAAAATAGTGGCTGTTTTCTTCTCCAAGGAATTAGTGGATGAGTAGACCTTTGTCTTCTGACAGTTAGATAATGACTTTGGGTTCTTCTGAGCACACAGACCTGTATCTATCACTCGAAAATGTGGAGTACATTTGTTTAACTCTAAAATACCCCTTTTTAGGTATATTTCAAAAGCTGAAGTCCTTTGGATACAAAACTTTTTATTATAAAAAGTAATACTTTTATAATGAATTAAGGGAATCTTAATACAGAGAGGGCTTCTGTATTTCTGAAGTTACCAGTTTTTGACCAGAGGGATGATTGTATGGCAGGAGCCAAAGCTAGTAAAGTTTTCTCTTGACCTTTCTTCCATGCCTGTTACTGTCTCTGTCCTTCTGTCAGTTTGTCTTTTCTTCCCCTCTGCCCCTCCCTCCCTCCGTTCCTCTTCCTCCTTTTTTTTGTTTGTCTCTGTGTATTTCTCTTTCTCCCATATGTCCCTTTCTCTGTCCGTCTGCATTTTCTTGGTCTGATGTCTTGTCTATGTGCTTCACAGTTCTCTTCGTTGTTAACTGGCATGTAATATAAAGTTATGTGCCACATAATGTTTCAGTCCATGAGGGACCACATATATGATTATAAATTGTAATGGCAGTAAGAATTCCTCTTGTCTAGTAGTTTTACTGTCTCTTTTCTATCTTTAGATGTGTTTAGATACACAAGCACTTATCATTGCTTTACAGTCGCCTACAGTATTCAATATAGTAATACGCTGTACAGGTGTATAGTCTTAGAGCAATAGGCAGTGTATCTGTTTTGCCAACTGTAAAATCACCAAATAATGTGTGTGTCAATACGTACCCCCTGTCAAGGGGGCTGGGGATTCAGCCCAGTGGTAGAGCACTTGCCTGGCAAGCGTGAGGCCCTGAGTTTGATCTCCAGCACCCCCCCCAAATGTATCCATTTATTTATTTATATATATATATATATATTTCCTGTCAGTTATGATACGTAACCATATAATCTAGGTAACTATTTTAATACTGGACTTGTTGATTATAATAGGAAAAGTGGAATGTTTTCTTTTTTGAAAGTAAAATTACTTTAAAAATGTTCGTGTTTAATTTTTATATTTTAAGTACAGGTCAGTGGTGCAGAAAATTACTTTTCCACTTCTGTTGGCTAGCATTTATTTGCATACAGAAATTATTCTTACGTAGTAGTTAAATGAGGTCACTTAATCTTTAGTAGAAGTTACATCACTAAATGTAACAAAATTATACTTTTACATAAAGTTTATAGTTAAAGTTCCACCAATTTAGTTCAAATTTAGTGAGATTTATCTTCAAATAAACTGTTCTTTTTGGTGGAAGTATTTCCTTATATATTTGGCTATAGAATCATGATATTAATCAGTCTTTGTCTGACTTTTTCTGGCTTTAACTTCTTCCTGCTGGATTCCTTTGTATGCACAGAGTTTTCATTATATCTGACTTACTCGGGACTTGGAATGGCTGCCTTTCACTTAAGAGATCAGTTTGTAAGCCTCTTGCCTGGGGCTTGCGGTTTTATATCAGCTTCTTTGCTATCCTGCTTTCTGTGTGTCCGGCATAGATGTGGACTTTTCAGTCTCACTGCTCACATGACAGTGGTTAGAACTGCTAATTGTAGTAGAGGATAAGATGAAATGGGCTTTAACTGTTCTTGTTTACTGTACATATCTGGATTTTCAAGTCATCCCATTAATTGGTTTGAATTTACTTACTTTCTTTTCTTTTTTTCTTCTAGGAAGTATCGTCGGTTTAAAAGGCAATTCTGGCCAGTCTGTGTACAGTGCCAGTAAAGGAGGATTAGTTGGATTTTCCCGTGCGCTTGCTAAAGAGGTAGCAAGAAAGAAAATTAGAGTGAATGTAGTTGCACCAGGTCAGTTCACATTTTTTATTTAGATAACTTTATTGATTATGCTTTTTGCTTTATGGAGAAAGAAGCTGTTAATTGGCCTATTAGTTGGTATCACTAATTGACATCTGGGTGGAGTGGTTCTAAGATGATTGAGAAAAGAATCAAGTAATGAACTGGTGAATAGAAAAAAATTTCTTGTATGCCATTTTTTATATAAAATCTTTATTTTAAATTTTGCACTAATTATGGAGTAAGTTAAAGTAATGAGGATCTTAGAGATCATTTATTCCAGTTATTTTTACAGTTGAGAAAACAGACACCTAGGATTCAATGACTCCTCTAAGGTTACACAGCTAGGTTGTGGGGAGTTTAAAAATTACGCCTCCTGAAATTTCCTTTATAGTCATTCTCAGTTTTTAGGTCTTTTCTTCCTTTTTGCTACTAAGGTCTATCTAAACTATCTGGAGCTTTTCACTTTTCTAACTTTTACCTTTATAGTATATTTCCAAGTTACTAGTTGATAAAATTGCTTGGATTAGTGAAGAGAGTAATAAAATGGTGCTAAAATATTATCACTCATTAGCTAGTGTGGAAGAAATCTGAGGGTATTTACTTGACTTTTGAATGAAATGAATGTTTTCCTATATTTCAGCCAGTTAGCTATGCAGTCTCTGCCTTACTGTAGTAGTTATTTAAGAATTAACCACCTGCTGTACGTAAAGAAGAGACAGTTGATTTTGGCTCATTGGTTGTTTGCAAGAAAGAGCAGTCTGCGGTAGACCTTTGCTACCTTTCCTTTTCAGGTCACTGAAGGCTCCACTGTGGGCCCTTGATGTTTTATTTGGCACTGATGTTAAGCCAGCAGGTATAGGGATTTATTGAAACATCATGTAATGCTCTGTAATGTACCCTTGTCCCAATTCATTGTTTAGGTATAGAGACTAACTAAATTCAAACATTTCAGCTCTCTGAGCATTTGATGAATGTGACAAATAGCTACAGATTAAATGCAGTCACTTTTAGAAAAAGAAAGAAAAATATCCAGAAGCTGCATTGTCCTTATCTTGGCATTGCTTTCTACTTGGTATGTTTTGTGCAATCTGATTGATTTTATTCTTTGCTTATATTAGCCATCTATGGGGTAAATTACTTGCAGTATGGAACTGCGTGTGTTTGCTTCACTTTTCAGGATTGGAGTGGTGTGGATAATGAAGGGCTAATTTTAGTTCATGGTGATACAAAAACTGAATAGGGTAATGCAGGTGTTCTTAATTCACAAGAACACAGACAGCAGACTTCCTGGAGTGTCTTCTTATGTGTAGGCACTGTGTTAGGTGCTTGAGTTAGAAAAAGGAGTGAGCTATTTCTATCACAGGGAGCTAAGCATAGTGGAAAGAGACATGTAAACAAATAATTACAATGTCACGTGATGAATGTAAAACAAATAGATGTATAATACTGTGGAAAAGCTGAGGAAGGAGTGTTTAATTTTGTCTGGAATGAATTAGTTGTCAAAGCAATGGGCTAAATAGTGGGAATCCAGTTTGTATACACAGGAGAAACTTTTAAAATATTGTGAAAGTGTGGTACAGCCTTTCTTAAAGATCTTACTTTCCAGTGCCTTTTATACTGTGGGTTAAAACCTGTTGTTAAAAATGTGACACTTTAGTAGGGTGACCTTTATAATATTATATTGAATATGCTTTATTGGCTAGAGGCAAAGTACAAATTGAAATAGTAGAATTAAATTAATTCTATGTATTATTTATTTTATTTTAGACAGTAATTTCAACCAAGTTCTTCACCAGATCGCTTAACAAAGTTGACAAACATCAGAGTTTAACAGTTTGTTTCTTTTTATGTCAGTTTTTCTGGTCACCTTCAAAGGGAGGCTCTGATCAGTAGGAAAATAATTAAAAAGGGAATCAATACGAAAACCAAGAAACAAGAAAAATAAAGTTGGCTATCATTCAGTGACTAATATTATTGACTGTTTTAAAGACCAACAGTTTAAGCTTTGATATTACTTTAAATATAAAATAAACTTCTTAAATGGATAAATCTTACTAACTGGAAAATACTGAATATGAGAAATAGAGTATTTGATAAATTGAACCTTTAATGGATACAGTACTTTAAAAATATATGTATTTTAAATAGTTAATGTATACATATTTTATAAAATTTAGAAGTACAGAAAGGCATAGAATGAAAAGTGAGTCTCCTCTTGACATCCATGTTCTTTCTTTAAAATTAGCTAGTTTTGTCTGTATTTCAAATGTAAGCTATAAAGTATATGTGTATGAAAACATGAATGGTATATTATATACCATGTTCAGTACCTTCTTTTATTTATACAACATTATCTAGAACTACTTAATTTTTTAAAATAATAACTTTATGGAAATATTCTATATACCATGTACTTAGTAAAAATGTATGACTTGGTGGTTTAGTATAGTCACAGAGTTGTTCAACATTGCCTCCATAAATTTTAGAACATTTTCATAGTCCCAGAAGATACCTCTTACCTGTTAATATTAACTCCCCACTTTTCTCTAATCTTCCCAGCTTTTGGCAACTGCTAAACTACTTTGTCTCTATAAGTTTTTCTATTCTGAACATTTTGTATATGGAATAAGAAAATATTTGATATTTAGTGATTGCTGCATCACTTTTAATGGCTTAATTAAGACAGTAATTTCTGTTTTAGATAGGTAGGCCCTAATAATGTTTGTCTTACGGGTGTGTCTTAGTCTCTTGCCTCTTGCTAGCATTTAGGTTGTTTCTCATTGTTTTCTATACAGCTAGAGATACCATAACAATACTTGTACATAATTAATTCTACACATTTGCAAGTGTATCACTATAATTCTGGGGTTGGAACTGCCAAGACTCAAAGGGAATATGCACTTTTGTTTTGTTTTGTTTTTCACCTGCCTAGGATTGAACACAGGGAACACCTGAGAATATTAGTACATCAGGGAACTTTCCTGTTGCTGGGACAAAATACCTGACACCCACAAGTTAACGGAGGAGAGGTTTAATTGGCTCATGATTTCAGTCCATGCCTGACTGGCTCCAAGGCAGAAGCAGTGTGATGGAAGGGCATGGAGGAGGAACACTGCTTAACCCACGGCAGCATGAAAGCAGGAGAAGGGAGGAGTGGGGGACAAGAACACATCCTTTTAAGTCAGGCCCCTGGTGAGGCACCTCCAACCCAGCCCCATCTCCTAAAGCACATTCAACCATTAACTCATCAATGGTTTAATCCACTGATGAGTATAGTGCCTCCACAACCCAATCACCTCCCAAAAGTCCTGCCTGTGAATACATGAGAGTTTGGGGAGCATTTTAAATCTAAACCATAGCACTGAGCTGTGTCCCCAGCCCCCACCCTTTTCTTTCGAATTTTGAGATAGGGTCTTGCCCTGATTAGTCTTGAACTTGTGATCCACCTGCTTCAGCCTCCTGAGAATCTTGTTTAAAAGTGTGTGCATAAGTTTGACATCTATTCAGAGCACGTATGAATTACCCTATGTGCTTATAGTTTGGATCTGAAATGTCTTCCAAATGTCTCCCAAAGTGATTGGATTGTGGGAGGGGTGCTATACTCATCAGTACATTAATTCATTGATGAGTTGATGTCTGAAAATATGTTGTTAAGAATTTGGGCCTGGTTGGAGGTGGGTTGTTGGGGATGTGACCTGGAAGGGTGTGTTCTTATCCCTAGCTCCTCCCATTGCTGTCTACTTCCTGGCTGCCACAATGTGAGCAGCTTTGCTCCACTGGGCCATTCCACGTTATTGTTTCTGCCTTGGAGCCAGGTTACCATGGACTGAGCCCACTGGAACCATGAGTTAAAATAAACCTCTCTTTCTTTAGATTGTGCATATCAGATACTTTGTCTCAGCAATGGGAAAGCTAATACAGTGCTTTTAGGTACTGTTTTGTATGATGTTGATTTCTCACACTGCTTCACTCTACAAACATACTACCAAAACATACAGATTTGTTCTGATTAAAATCTTGGTCTAGTTTTTGGTAAGAACCTTATTTCTTTTTCCTTATAAAGTGTCTAGGATTAGTTTAGTTCTTTCTGGGTCCTGTGAACTTAGATTAGATTGGACATCTGAACTAGTAAATACATTTATAATGCCACATCAAACAACTGGTAATGCAGGTTAAGTGTCTGAGTCTGAAACCTGAAGTGCTCTGACACCACAAGTGGAGAAGCTATGCCAGATTTCATGTGGTGGTTTGTAGTGAAAACCAAAAATATTTTATTAAATTCCTCACAGGAGGAGAGACGGGGAAAGGAAGGGGAAATAAGAATTAATATATTCCATGTACAGGAATCCAATAACCACAATGCATGTAAACATTATATGTCATAAACATGAGTTAATAATGGTAATTAAAAAATGGGGAAAGGGGATTTAGAGGTGAAGGGAGGGAGATGGGGGGGAAGGGGAGGGGATTAGAAACAGAAACAAGCTGCGTTATGTGCACGTATCTACTCCCCAAGAGGAATGTAGACTTCATGTACAACAAGCATGTCTTAAAAAATAAATAAAGATAGCAGTTGCCTGTCCCTCTAATGAAGAAAAATTACTTTCAAGCTATGTGTGTAAGGTGTATATGAGACATAAATGAATTTCATCTTTAGACTTGGGACCCATCTGCGTGATGTCTTGTATATGCACGTAATCTAAAATCTGACGAAATCTGGACTATGAAACAGTTTGGGCCCCAGGTATTTCAGATAAGGGATACTCAGCCTGGTGTCTTATTTAAGTATAAAGTCTGTTGTATATAAAAATGTTGAAAACTAAAATAGTAACCTAGTAGTATGGAAATGAGATGTTGTTATTTATTTATAATATAGGTAGTCAGAAATGGATAAATGTTTCCTTCAAAGTTTATCAAATATAAATTCCCACTGGATAAGAGCCATACACTTGTTTTTAAGAGCAAGAATGTCCCCATTCCTAAGGAGTTCATATTTTTAAAAAAGTGTAGGGGGCAAGGATGTGGCACAGTGCTAAAGTGCTTGCCTAGCATGTACAAAGCTCTGAATTCAATCCCCAACACTGGGAAAAAAAAAAGTCCTGTGTGTGTTATTACCCATATGCCACTAAAATAGAAATGTCCTTGTTCTAAGGACATTGCGTAAGTTGGTTGCATGCATGCCGTTTCATTTATCTATTTATTGATATGAGGAGCAGTCGGTTTGTAACAGTTGGAGACCTCTGTCCAATAAAATAATGTTGTAACATCATTTGTCGGACAGTGGCATCTACCGGTAGTTTGTAATTTTTATAGTCCAGCTCTGAAGTTATTGTAAACACATACCTAAAAAAAGCAAGAGTAGAGCACAATTCCCAGAACTTTCCAAATAAAATAAAAGAATAATATGGGAAAGAGTTTTGGTGGGGGGGGGCAGGGAAAGAAAGCATAGACTGGAAAGTAATAAGCACAGAGATAGATGTGTGAGATGTTTAATGACTAGCAATACCATTCTTCAGGTCTGTGAGACTATAAAACTCGAAAGACTGGTATGCATAGTACCTTGGGTTGGGAATATATTTGTAAATAAGGATTGTGTCATTCATGAACTTCAGTATTAAATGACATCGACATTTGTTAGATCTCAGAGTAATTTTATCATTAGAGTCCAGTTTCACATTTTTAAAATTTCTGATAATATACGTGAGTTTTAAAAATCTCTAGACAGATTAGGGCAGTAAAACTATTTGGTATGATAACTATAATTGGTATAACCCAGAGAACTGTACAAGCTAGAGAGAACCTGTATCAGTCGCTATTCACCGGACAAACAGATTTGACGCAAGATATACGAATATATAAGAATTTACAAGATTGGCTGACAACGGCCACCCACACAGGTGTGCAAGAGTGCACATCATCTGAGTGCTGGGGCTCCAAAGGATCCAGTCGAAGGTCTGGAGCACCCTGTAGTGTCCTGTTTGAGTCTGTACCCAGAGACCAAAGGGGCTGCCAGGGAGGGCTGAAGAATCTGCACTGGAAGCCAGGAGCCGCTGTCCAGGTGAAGGGGAGATTGGTGCTCCCCTGAAGAAACAGAAGCAGCCTTCCTTCTTCATTTCCCTTTTACACCATTCTGGTGACAGTCCTCCCTGTGGTGGGTCGTCCACCCCAGTACTGTGCTGATCCAATTTAGTTGGGCATTTCTTACTTACATTGACACAATCAGCTGTCACAGAACCCTAATGTAAACTCTGGATTTTCCTTAATATTGTACCAGTATTGGTTCATCCATTGTAACAAATATACCACACTGAGGTAAAATGTTAATAATAGGGAAAAAAAATAGGAGAGGGCATGTGGTAAGGGAATGGATAGGGACTTTTTGTTTTTTCTGCTTAATATTCCTGTAAACCTAAAATTACACTAAATATAGTCTGTTAGCAAAAAACTGCGGGTAATGATGAGAGGAAGTTTCTTTGAACATGTTCTTATCCTCCATATCAAACGTAATCTTTTGTGTGATTATTTTTGTTATGCTTTTTTGGTGCTGGGGATCAAACTAAGGGTCTGTGTGCTTGCAAGACAAGCACTCTAACCACTGAGCTAAATCCCCAGCTCCTTCAAACATAATCTGAGAGGAAAAACCAGTATGCTTTGGTGACTTCATTCCTTCCTTTCAACTTGGCCTCACACCCACTTTGTTTTTCGGCTTTTATTGCAGTTTCTTGATGGCTAACAGCTGTCTGTGATGTGCGGTTTGCCGTTCCAAGTGTCTGTTTGTAGATCTGGAGAGAGGCTATAGTAGGCTTCCACTAATGAAATAACATCATCATCTTCTATGCTTGAGCATTGGCAGAAGACTCTTCCTGTGAAGTAGGGGGCTGAACGTTGAGATCCTAGTTCTGGGCTTCTTGTAACCACGCTGGACTCAGCGCTGCTTTTTTGCAGATTTTGGCTAGCATGGCACACAACATATCTGTGATCCCTAGAGCTCAAGCGAGTTCCTAGGAGAGCTCACTTTCCTAGATGTCAACTAAAATGAGGAAATCATGGAGACTACTTAGTGAGGCATACTTTTCATCTTTAAATCAGAGAGTTGTGAAGATAAACCTCAAAGATCAGTCATTTTTAATCTGCTCCATTCATTTTATGATATAGAACAGGTGTATAGTTGTAGATAACTTTCCTCAGATCACAGTTTAATGTGCCCTAACCCAGTGGTCTTTTTACCACAAAGTACTGCCACCAGAGCCAGTTAGAAGTTGAGCCTGGAATTTCTAGTTTATACAGGGTTCTTTCTTGCAAACCATTTCTACGCTCGTTTTGGGTGTGTGTGTATGTGTGTGACCGAGTCTCATTCTGTAGGCTAGGCTGATTTGGAACTCATTATGTAGTCTAGGCTGGCCTTGAATTTGAGATCCTCCTGCTCCAGCATTCCCAGTGCTGGGATTATAGATCTGTGCCACCATACCCTGCTTAGTTTTGTTTTTTGTAAATTAGAATGAATCCTTAAACTGGAAACGGTGGCACATGCCTGTAATTCCCAGCACTGGGGAGGCTGAGGCAGGAGGATTGTGAGTTTGAGGCCAGCTAGGGCTACATAGTGAAACCCTATCTCAAAAACAAAACAAAAGCTGCATTATGAGCAGGCATGGTGGCACATTCCTGTGATCCCAGGTACTTGGAGGCTCAGGCCACAGAAAAGCAAGTTCGGTGCCAGCCTGGATAATTTCACAAAACCTTGTTTGAAGAGATTGAAAGGGCTGGGGATGTAGCTCAGTGCAGAGGCCCTGGGTCAATCCTCAGTACTACAAAAACAAACAAAAAAATGCATCGCTGATTTTTCTTGCTGAGAGTTTGTGCTGTTAGTGGGAAGAATTTTATGTCAATTTTGTTAGAATTCAAAAAGACTTTAGAATAATAGATAATTGTATCATGAGCTCTTCAAGAAGATAATAAGAACTTTTTAATGTTACATTCATAATTTTAATTCACTTAATTTTTATAATAGATGTGAGCTCAGTTTTCTTCCTAGGATGTTCTTGAGGCAAATATGAAAATAAGTGTGTCCAAAGACAGAAAAGTGGGTGTCAAGAATACCCATGGTCGTGCTCCTAAGATGATTGGAGCGCCCGTTGGTTATTGTGAGTCTTCTCTGTAAATTAAGTTTCATTTACAATTCACTTGAAATTCTGCTGAGCCTGGTTATCGTTATCTGTGTCAGCTGCTTCTCCTTTTATTCTTGCCCGCCATCATTGTTCTTAAAGATGAAAGGAAACAAAGGAAATGTTGCTGACTTTTCAAATAAATGTGGTAAGATTTTATGGCAGAAGAGGTTGTATTTCACAGTATAATCTCACAATGAAACACAAGTAATACAAAATCAGTTTTCTTATTTCTGGTCCTCATTACAGACCATCTGAAATTAGTACTATGCATACTTGTCAGTAACTTTTTGCCTCAGCACAAAATAATATACATCTCTTGTGGACAGTTTGAAAAAAAGCAGGGAAGTACAAAGAAAATAATCATCACTTGTTATTTCAGTACCCGAGGATAATCACTGTTAATATTTTGGTATTGTTTTTAGTTATTATGTATTAGTTTTTTGTTTTAATAGTGGTGTAACTGAACATTTATAATCTTTAAGTATATACAATGTTGTTTTTTCATTTGTCTTAAATATGCTTCTGTGGCATAATTGTTAAAACTTGCACATCATTCCCTTGGATACATTATGACATTATTTAACCAGTTCCTTGTTGAAAGACCTTCAGCTTGTTTCTGGTTTTTCTCCTAATAATCCATTGCTGGCATAGACTTCATGATAGAAGAATCTATGAATACTTCTTAAAAGACTTAAGAAAATATTTAGATATTTATAAGTGAAAAATCTAAAGTAAAGTTAATTAAGTTAAGCTATTACCTTAATTTTTTTTTTTTCTTTTCATACATTGGAGAGGAGGTCTTGGTATTTTACCAGGATAGTTTCAAACGTATGCTTTTCCTATGTAGATGGGATTACAGGCATACTGGACTGTGCCAAGCACTAATTCATAATCTAGTAACTAGATCATATCTACCGTGGTACATTAAATGGTATTTTTTTTTTTTTTTTTGGAGCTGGGGATCGAACTCAGGGCCTTATGCTTGCAAGGCAAGCACTCTAACCTCTAACCACTGAGCTAAATCCCCAGCCTGGTATTTTTTAATAGTACTTTAAATATTAGTATACTTAGGTTGACTTGTAGTTTGAATTATGAATGTTTTAATTTTAACAAGCCAATTTAAAAATTTTATTTTTAAGTTTGTACATTGAACTTTCATGTGATATGTCTCTTAGTCTATTTTTTTGTGACCTTGAACTTTAAAAATGCTTTTCAAATTGTTGCCTTCATGAAGATTAACATTACACTTCTTGCAGAGGAGAGGAGTACTAGAAGGAAAGAAGGGGAAAAGCAGAAAGGCAACAGGGGAAAGAGGGGGATGGGAAAATATGGAAAATGATGAATGAACCTGCTGTAAATAGGGAGGGAGGGAGCAGATGGGAGGGGCGGGGCAGAGGGGGGAGAACCAAGCTACATCATGTATAGGTACAGAATAAACGTAATGAATGTGACCATTGTATGTAGAATGTACCAATACATGTTCTTGGTTTAAAATAAAAAAAAAATCTGAATGATTCAGTAGTATGCAAAATATTGGCTATGGTTTGGGCATTTTATTAGTAATACGTATTTGTGTGTCTCAGACAAGGTTTTTCTCATAAGTTCATACATTTTTCTGGCGTCTCTGTATAGTCATTTAGAATTAGTTGCTTAATAGAATCTGTCGTACTTTATACTGTAGAACTTTAGAACATGTTCTCTAAAACCTTTATTGTCTGCATATCCCAAGTTGAATTTTGAATTTTTTGTGTGTATTTGCATCAGACCTGGTTATGACTGTAAGATACTGTTTTTATACAGATATCTGTTGGAAACACTGGCCCTTCTAATCGCAGTTATCTGTAGCAAATGTGAGTTTGTAGTTTTGTTTTTTTTTGTTTTTTTTTTGGTGCTGGGGATCGAACTTGGGTCCTTGTGCTTGCAAGGCAAGCACTTTAACCGCCTAGCTAAGTCCCCAGCCTGAGTTTGTAGTTTTTGTCAGAATCGTCAAATCAGTTTGTGTGACCGCCTTTGTGATGTCTTCTTTCATGCTACTACTTACTCTTCTGCCTCCACCCAAGTGAAAACCATTTTTACAGCATTTCATTTATACCCCTATAAGGATATTCAGCAGACTGCTTACATCATAATTGGCTGTGCAAGTGTTTATTTCCTCCATCAGTTATATGTTCCCCAAGGAATGGAATTTTATTTCTTTCGTGTTTGTATCTACCCATTACCTGACATGGCATTATGCTTACATTTTTCCTGAGAGCTGGGCCAAATACTTGGGGGTAAGATATTTTAGTGTTAGGTAAGTGTTCATTGAGTTAATGGGAGTAAATTTGTATATGTGGTTATTTAACTGCCAGAAGAACTCTGTATTTTATAAACAAGGTATTAATCTCAAATTTTCAGTTGTAAATTCATTTGTTTTTTAAATTGAGCAGGTAGCTTAGTGCCTACTCTTTTCAACTAAATAAACATTTCTCTTTTAGGATTTGTCCATACAGATATGACGAAAGACTTGAAAGAAGAACATTTAAAGAAAAACATTCCTCTTGGGAGGTTTGGAGAAACTATTGAAGTGGCACACGCGGTTGTGTTTCTTTTAGAATCTCCATATATTACGGGACATGTTCTAGTGGTGGATGGAGGATTACAACTTGTGATGTAATTAGAGATTGTTCAGTTATAAAATAGTGGTTTGAATCACTTTGGCTATTGATTATAAGTCACACCTGCATGGGTGACATTTGCTAATCAGACATATTGATGTCACAAATGTTGATTTTCGTGTTTATGTGGTTATCTGAAAAGAACAGTGTGTGCAGCTGTGTTTAGCTGAAGGGTGTGTGTCGTCTATTATTGATCCACCTTATGGACTGTAGTAATTTTTGCATGTTGACGTTATATAAGGGATTTAAACAGGTATTAACTTACATGTTTTGTCTCAGAAGTGCAAAATTGTATTGTCTAATCGTGATGAATTTTTCACTGTATCAGGTTGAATTTTCTAGACATTAGTCTTTTGAAATTTTGAGAGAACAGGAGTATTTACAGCACAGTGGTTAATTGTTGGTGCTTCAGCAGCATTGCCATCTGGTTAGGCCATCAGTTTTTCTACAGGTTGGAAAAAGATAATATCGGGCAAAGACATGAAGTTAGAATCCATTTCTTAGGAATTACCCTTGGTTAAGCAGCTAGGCAAAATAATCTGCAAATTAAGTATAGTGCAATTGACCCATTCTTTAGAAATTCTCAAAGGCGATAAAGATTAATCCTTATTTAAGGTTTTAGTATCTCGTACAGTAATGACCTGCACAAATATTGTGAATGTAGGGAGTGTTGTTTTTTTTTTTTTACTCACAAAAGAACAGTATAGTGAGCTATTTAAAAGTTGTGCACATGCACACAAAGTATTTTGCATTAGTGAATAGAATGATTCTTACCCTAACATTTTAGAAAGGTAATAAATAACTACTCATAAATAATCATTTAAAAATAACAAATATGCAGTAACGAAGAGTTAAATGTCTTTACAAGAAGCAAAGCATTAGTTTTGAAACAGAATATTTGCCTAGGAATAGAGATAAAATCACGAACTGACTGTAAAATATCAGATGTGTTTTTTGCATTAAACTCATCTGGGGAATAACATTTCAGTGTCACTGGATTCATGTTGGTTTTTATTATATCATTTTGCAAAATTTTAAATATTGCACTTTAAAAAGTAAATTTTTGTAGCTCTTTTGAATATTACCTAAGCAGACAGTTATATATTGAAAATCTGCAAAAGTATGAGTGGGATATACTGATACTCAGTGTAATAGTATTATAAGTCAAAGCTTTGTTCTAAATCAAGATTCCTGATTTCTTAGAAATTATTCTTGATTCATCTTTGAAATAGCATAAATGAAATTAGCTGTTGAACAAATCTGCTAAATGCAAGGCATGGTAATATCTAGACTGTATCAGGGATTGACAGTTCCAGGTTCAGAGAGGAAATGTAGCATTTAGGATGGCTTCAGATGTGATGCTTTTTTTTTTTTTTTCCAGTGTTGGGGATTAAACTCAGGGCCTTGTGCTTGCAAGGCAGGCACTCTAACCAGTGAGCTAAATCCCCAGCCCAAGATGTGATGCTTCTAAGCTGGCAGAGTTTAAGTAGACAGAGGAGGTAACTTTTCTTAAGTCTCACCCACTGGCCTTTGGCTCCCTGCATTTCCTCATAGCATTTCACTTAGGCATTAATTCCCTTTGCTGGACATGTCATACTAAGTGGTCAGTGAGGCTGATTTGATTTATTAATCCATTTATGCCAAAGGTTGCAATTTTTTGATTTTTTTGAATGAAATTCATACCTAGACAAATTCAAGGAACAGAAATTTGAGGAGAAAAATTTTTATTATGTTCCATTATTTGTGGTGTTCCAAAAATGGAGCACTAGGCATGAACAGGTTAAGAAGAAAGTAATGTATTCTACTGAAGTATTGACATTGAGATGTAGGTTATCGATAGGCTTAACCTTTAGGTGTGTATATGTACACTTTAAAATAAATAAAACCTTTTAAGCTGTTCTAAACCTTGCCAGCCTATATCAAGCCAGTGGAATATGTGGAGATATATTGAAACATAAAATAAACCTGTACTCTGTTACATCCTAGATGAATTTTCTACCTACTCTCACTGAAGTGGGTAGAATATGTAATTTCATACTTACATTTTGTTTCCGAAATCAGTTGCCAACTGTTGCTTTATGCTCAGAATTTGAGAACTTCAGTGAATTCGTAGCCAGAAGACTCATCTGTAGCTGTTATCTGACTTTAAAGGTCTGTAATCCAGCCTGTGGTTAGCATTAAAAAAAAGCTAATGGTTAAAGCCAATGTATTAAACTTTTGCATTGAAGTTTTAAAATTTGTACTTCTTTCATACTTTATTCATACTCATATTATGAGCGATTGTAAATGCTTTTTTAGACACCGAATTATTTCTGACTACTTTGGAGGGGGAATAATTTGTACAAAGAAAATCATTGAATTTGTATATTCAAGAATTATATATTACATCACCGAAATATTTTTCCAAACTTTTAAGATGTGTAAATTAAGAAATCACACCCCTGCCTAACTTGACAAACACCGTTATACTTAAATTATTTAATAATTAACTTTGTTTTGTATTAATTTTGCCTTCCAGCTATATTGTAAGCTCCTAAGGATGGAATCTCTATCATGTTTTCATTCATTTAATTACATAATTCAACAAACAGTTACTGTACTTTTGAAACTCTCACTTTGCCTATTTAGCCCTGAGTATGTTGGGTAAACCAAGTAAATATACTAAGTATATACTAAAAAATAAGAATATACTATAAAAACTAAGTTTTTTTTTAATGCCTCAGGGAAATCATTGAAATACTACCTTGTGCTACGGTTGGGAGGCGTCATTGAGATGAATCTGTTCTGGTTCTCAGTACATATCCTCACATATTGTTTCTTGATCAAATGTGTGAGTTTACCTTTTTTTTGGCTATTTGTCTCTGGGATTTTATTTTTTTTTTTTTAAACTTTACAACTGAATTTGCAGTGCTAAGCCAACCAAGCATTTTCTCTTAGGCTCTATGCCTTCAATTTGGATAATTAGCACTGTTCAATTTGGAATTCTTGGGCCAGTAATCCACATGGAGATGGTGTCAGTATCATCTGGGTTACCGAACCTAAGTCTGTTCACTTGCCGCTTGAGGGGGACCTAATGAATCAAGAACAAGTTGTTGGGGCAGGAAAAAGATTTGGTAAGCGGTGGGACTGAGAAGATGGTGGACTGTTGTCTTGAAAGACCATGTTAACTCAACACAGGTTTTAAACCTTCTTTTATCTTTAGGAAGCAGCAGTTGATGAAACCTGGTAGCTGGTAGTATGTTGCTTTGCATCAGCCCCTGGAGGGGGAGGGGAGGTTGGAGAAGTTTGAGATAAATCATCTAGTCGCTGTGTAAATGATTGAGGAGGGCTGAGTGCTCAGGGAGACATAGGCTTTTTCTAGCAGAGGACAGCCATAAGCACACCTATAATTTTTCCCACTGTGTCTGTTCCACTTCATAATCTTACATGATGAGAAGCCGTGACAGCTCTGGATACTTCCTGCTGATAGTGGGTGAAGGAGGAGGGTGGTGGGATGGAAATGCTTAACTGGAGTTGGAAGTATGGGAGGATCTGAAGGCACAAGCAAGCCATTCTATAAATGCAGAACAGGTATCTACATATTTTTGTACTAATTGTGTAATCCAGTTCCCTTCTTTATAACTGCCCTAGTACTTTAGGATTTGGGGTTTCAACCTTTTTGGAAGTTCTTTGTATTAAAATAGGTAACAGAAAGTAGGGTGATCTTTCAAATGAGAAGGGAGCAAGAAGTGGAGGGAAGGGGAAAAGAAGGGGAAAAGGGTAAAAAAGAAAAGAATTGAAATAAATGGATATAGAGCTTTTGCAAATGGGAAAGGGAACAAGGGTTGGAGAGAGCAGGGAGGGAATGAAAAAAGAATTAAGATGTGTTATTCAGTACTGAGTAACTAGTGTCTGTGTCCACCAGAAGATTTATTAATTTGTTCCTCGCTGTAATTTTACCTGGGACTCCTGTTGGGGAAATTTCTCTCAAGTGTCTTAATCCAGGGGAGCCCTGGGCCTCTTCATTCTGTATCTGAATCTTCTTTCTTTTCCACCATCCGAGAGCCCTCAGTCTTTCTTTTTCAGCTATTTGTACCTTGTTCAACGCAGGACAGGCTTTCTTCAGATGTCCTTCCTTCTTACACATCAGTGTAGGCACACCGATCTTTGCCCAGAGAAGCCTTAGTTTCTTTGAGGGACTTTTTCTCTGAGAGTCTAATGCAGTGGACAGCAGAGAAACATAGGGTTTTGGATCATCCTCCTCCTGCAGTTGCTCTTTTGTTAAACATATTGGATGCAGTATCCAATAACTGGGATGGATTCATCCCCAGAGGTCCCTTAGTCCTTCACAGCTTTCTCTTTAATGTCTAGGGCGCTCTGGTTTTAAATGTCATCTTCACCATTCTTATGTTTTTTGATCCCTCAAAGTCAGTGTCAGTATACCACCTGTGTGCCTGATACTCCCTCTTCAGGAATTGGGATGGATCCTCTTTTGTCTTTTGTCATAATTCCTGAATCTTGTTGAGACTCTTCTTTAGGTACCTGTTTCCTTAAGCCTCACCAGAAGCCTCTCATAGTGTTCCCAAGGGGCAGTCTGGATCTGCCGTTGGAATGGCTGTGTTAGTAGCAGGGTTCTATTTGTGTGTGCTAGATGGAGCGGAAGTGCCTTCTCTCTAGCCTTATTAATCACCATTCTCCTTGCTTCTCATGTGAACAGTAAATTCATTGGAGTCTGTATTCTCCTCAATAAGGGTGCTATGTTGCAAAGATAGAAGTAAAGAATGCAGTCATTGGGAGGAGATTTTTCTCTGTAGGGCAGATGATTATTCTTCCGGTTAAACAAGTCTAACATTGAAAAAGGGTTGTGCATCTAAAGAAAACCAACTGGTCACTTATTTATATTTAGACCGCTGGCAGGGTGTTGTCACATAGGAAATTGCCTTGCTCTGGGGGTGGTTCCCTGGGTGAAGTGTGTACTGCAGTGGGTTTCAGAAGGTGATATTATTTAGAATCCCTTTTCCTTGTTCATAATAATAGAAACCTGTGTTTTTAATTTAACATATGGATAGAATAAAAAGTACATGTCTAAGAGTCCTCTATAGCTAAGGGAATCCATGTGAGTAAATCCTGACTTGTGAATAGAAGCTTAAGTGTCTGTTTCACTCTGAGCCTGATGTGTCACACAGTGATCAACACCTGATGAACAGTAAATATTGTTGACCTACTGAATCAACATTTCCTCACACTTAGAGACCTTTTTCTCCTGACACACCATTTTTCATGCGTATTGAAGTCTTACTCCTCAGGGATGCTCTCAAATATCATATTCTCTAAGAAGTTTTCCTCATCATCTTCCCTCCCCTATTAGAATTATTTCTGGTACTAATATTTGTATCTCAGCTTGAGCAATTAAAGCTGATATTTGTTTTCTTTATGATAGTAGTCTCCCTGTGGTTGCTGTAGTGGCAGGGTTGGTTTGTTTTTTTTTTTTTTTTTTTTTTTTTTGGTTCTGGGGATCGAACTTAGGGCCTTGTGCTTGCTAGGAAAGTGCTCTACTTCTGAGCTAAATCCCCAGCCCCAGGCTTGTTTTGATATGGAGCATACTGGTTAATTTGACCCAGCTATTTCCCTTCAATGTTCATAGTGGTGCAACTGAGAAGACTAAATCTTGAAAGTGGCCCATATCCATCACAGTACCCAATCTAAAACTATACTATAAAGCTACAGTGATAAAAACTGTATGGTACTGGCAAAAAGACAGACCTGAGGATCAATGGAATAGATTGAAAGATACAGAAACAACTCCAAATGCACTCAAATACCTCATCTTCGACAAAGGAGCCAAACATCCTCACTTGGAAGAAAGATAGCCTCTTTAACAAATGGTGCTGGACAAATTGGCTTGCCACATGCCGAAAACTAAAACTAGATCCATGCTTCTCACCATGCACTAAACTGAGATCGAAGTGGGTCAAAGATCTAAACATTAAAACAGAAACACTAAATTTACTGGAGAATAGAATAGGAAGAACCCTTGAAGACATAGGGGTTGGGAAAAAATTTATGGACAGAACCCAGACTGCACGGGAAACAATACAAAGAATCAGTGCTTGGGACTACATGCTATTAAAAAGCTTTTGCACAGCAAAGAAATCACCAATAAAGCAGGATGAAAAACCATGAAACGGGAAAAAATTTTTACTAGCTATCCATCAGACAAAGGTCTAACATCTAGAATATATAAAGAACTCGAAAAAATTAAACCTCCCAAATTTAAAGACCCAATCCAAAAATGGGCAACTGAAATGAATAAACATTTCTCAAATGAAGAAATAAAAATGGCAAATAAATATATGAAAAAGTGTTCAACATCACTAG
>PVJO010012494.1:0-55290 GCA_004026905.1 Hystrix cristata
CCCCTCTTCCCCCCTCCCCTCTGCACCCTCCCTCCCTATTTACAGCAGGTTCATTCATCATCTTCCATATTTTCCCTTTCCCCTCTCTCCCCATTGCCTTTCTGCTTTTCCCCTTCTTTCCTTCTAGTACTCCTCTCCTCTGCCCACCATCCTCCTTTTATAGAATATCTATTACACCTCTTTGTCCTTATTTACAATTATGGTCTCTCATATCAGAGACCATAATGGTTTTAATGAGAGCCTGCCTTTCCATTGGATGGCACTTGACAGCAGCAGTCATCTTATTTTTTTATCGCACCTGGTAAAAACATGGAGGAAAGAGGACTTCTAGAAGTGCATCAGAAAGAAGCAAGGATGATAGGATAAGTGAGTTCAAAGTGAGGGGGAGTATTTTGGGGGAGATTAATGGTGATGTGCCTTTTACTGTAGCATTTTTTAAAAATTTAAACACTCTGCATTTTTCAACCACCCTGCGTATTTCCCTTCAAAGGTGAGAGTAAACACTCTGATATAATCACATGTGTTGTCCATGTCTGCAGAATACATGCGCTCTTGGCATACATACATTTAAATATCTGCCCTTGTCATTATTCTCCTATTCCCAAGCTTCCTCATTCCCTGAAGAAAAATCACAGCAACTTTAACCTTGAAAGGATCTGGGGACTCAGCGGGCACAGCGGCACACACCTGTGATCCCAGCCGCCCCCGGCAGCTGAGGCGGCAGGGTGCAAGTTTCAGGCCAGTCTGGGCAACTTAGCAAGCTCTGTCTCAAAATAAACTTCTCTGCAGCTCAGTGGTAGACTCCTTTCTTAGCATGAATGAGACCTTGGGCTGAAGCCTGAGTACTGAAAAAAATAAGAAGAAAAGAATATAACAGCGTACTGATGATTGTAATGGACTGTGGGTGATGGAATCTAAGTTCACTCCAAGTTGATTCTACTGGAGACAAAACAGTCTCTTTTTAAAAAAGAAAAGGGAGAGAAGAAGGGAGGGCGAAGAGGAAGGAAACTCCAACAATCACAAAATGCATTTTTCAATTACTTGACTTTCTGGAACAAAAATAAAAAGGCAGCAAAATGTTTTGCATTCCTTGTGAAATTCTGACTGCAACGGAAAGCTGTCTTACCTGGGTACCTTGGCGCTGGTGATACGGAAAACTGCCACAGTTTTTATACTTCTGGGAAGCCTACGGGGCGCAGATGGAAGCACAATCAGAGCGGGCTGCCAGAGACCCATTGTTTGGAGGAAAGGTCGATTGCTTTGGGGCTTGTCTTTAAATTAATTTTAAAGGCGCTCACTCAGAAGACCAGGGATGTAAAATCTGAGTTTCGATTAACTGAAGGCCAAAAATGTGTCAAAGGTGACCAAGCTGCCCAGCTGGAAAGGGATGTGGACGCTGTCAAAATTGAGTCTGAACACCCACCCTTCCACCAACGATTAATGTGACCTCAAGTAGGTTCTTTATTTCTCTGCATTCCAAGTCTACATTTTTGAAACTTTTATGACTTCTACTTCACAGAGCTGATTGCCTGAGAAAGCTTGGGAAACTAGCTATTTTTGGCACTCTCAAGCTTTGGCTCTGATGTCTGAAATGTTGTTGTTTCCTTTATATAATATAATGTAAACAATACACACGCATAGTGTATATAACAATGGTACCAGCATGGACTGAAGGCTTATTATTTGGCAAACCAGTACGCCTCACCTCTACTTCAAATTTTCCTTCTCTAAGCTTGAGGACGCTCTGTGGCTGGGGTTGTAGCTCAGTGGCAGAGCACTTGTAAGCATGTGCGAAACCTTGTGTTTGATCCCTAGAGTCACAAAAAATAGGGCTTTGATTAAAGAAAAAAGTTGTTCCAACCTTTTTCCCAGCATCTTAATAGATCAAACCAGAGGTTATTCTTTTTCCACAAACTCCCAGATTAGAAATAGTTTGTGGTCTTTACAGTGTTTGTCATGATGACTCAATTCTGTCTGTCCTTGTAGCATGAAAGTAATCCTAGACAATTTGCAAATGAGTGTGTGTGGATCGGGTCCCAGTAAAACTTCATTTGAGAAAACATACAGCTAGGCCAGGAGCCCTGGTTTTCCAAGTGTGACACTTGACTACAAACCTTCACATCCCATACGTGCTCCTTTCCACCTGAAAGCATTATTGAAATTGTAGTTCCTTTTAGGAACACAAGAAGAGGGCAAAGAGAAGGGAGAGAAATACCTAAAGAACTCAAGTGAATAATACATTGTTTTAAGTAAATGGAGAAAAGGTTCTCTGCCCACTTGACCTAAATCATTTACTTTACCGAGCTCAGAGGTAGTAAGATCAGTTAAGAGTCACTGGTCACCGCTCTGTGTATATTGTGTCAGGTGCCTCATGTGCATTATTTTGTTTAACCGTCACAACAACTCTGTGAGATAAAAATGATTTCTAAATACGTATTTTATAAGTGAGTAAATGGAAGCTGAAAATAGTAGAATATTTTCCTTGATATCAACAAAGCCATTAAATTGGGAGCTGAGTTTCGAATCTAGACAGTTTGCCTTCAGTTGTTTAATCTCTGAGAAACTTTACATGTAAAAACGTGTTGTCAATCTGCATCCTGTTCATTTCTTCATGAGATTGCAATAGTGAAAGTACCTGAAGATCCCCTTGTCATAATGGGGGTGGCGTTAGATTAGGTCTGCTCTCTTTTTCTATACTGTTAAGCATTCACAATTACCCAGCAATCATAACCTATTGAGTACCCACTATGTTCTTGGGTTTGACCGACCTAGAGCCACTGATTCCTGGGAGAAGGAAGTAGTCCTGGCTTGGCCTCCAAGAATGTCTGACCTTGAAAGTCTTGGCTTTGGGCTCCCTGCTGTGTCCACTCACAATTCTCTCAAAGTTCTGCCTTCTTTGGGTCAGAATCCTCTTGATCTGGTGTGTATTTCCAGACCCTTCCGAAGACCAGAGTCATCAGATTCTTTTGAGTGAGGCTTACGCCTCTGTATTGTTATCCTCAACTCTATTTTGAAAAAAATATTAAACCTACAAAAAACTGAAAGAACTGTAAAAGAATGGCTGCTAAACTTTCTGTAGGTTCTCTTACTGCTAATTTTGCCACATTTGTTTCACAGGTTTTTTTCTTGTCTCGTCTTCCCTTTCTTTCTGTCTCTGTGTTTGAAAGTCAGCTACAGTTTACTACTTTTTTTATAAGCACATTTGCTGTATATCACATCTTAATCCTTTTAATTTCCCCTCTCCCCTTCCTTCATCCCTTATGCCTGATGAACTTAATATTGATTGAATTTTATTACCAAAATGTGTATATTTAAATCTCTTCAGTTGTCATACAAAAAGCCCTTGTAGTTTCTTGACAACCCAGTCAATACTTTGCACTTCACGAAGTTTTCACATCTCTAGTTTTCCTCAATGTGGAACAACTCCACTCAATTTCTTGGCCTCCATGACTTGACATTTTTGGGGAGCCCGAGGCCCCTTGTTTTATAGAATGCCTCATAATTTGAATCTGCTCCAGGTTCATATGGCAAATTAGATCAAGCATCTCTGCACTTTTATTGGACTATATTCTGAAGGTGATATGTACTACATAGAAATTTTGAACTTGGTCTGTAGGATTTAGTATTAGTATGATGTTAGTATTGCTGTTGGAATAATAATTGTGAAACAATTTCCTTTTATACTGAAGACACAGCAACATGAATGAATATACTAACCTTTTAAAAACAGATTTCTTACATAGTGCGAGATACAAATACAAATAAGGAAAAGTAAGGCAGTGCTTTATGGTATTGGATCTGAATGGGAGGTAAGGGTATCCACTCCTCCTCTTCTTCTTCCTCCTCCTCCTCCTCCTCCTTCTCCTCCTTCTTCTTCCTTCTTCTTCCTCTTCCTCTTCCTCCTCCTCCTTCTTCTTCACCTTGCACTTGCTAAGCAAGTGTTCTACTCCTTGAAATAAATCCCCAAGTCTTCAGATCTTTGTCCGTAAGTGACAATCCTACTAAAAGGATCAGGGATCCTAAAGGAATGGCTGAGGCCAGGAACAGGCAGATGAAACACAAGTTGATCCTAGAGCAGCTGTGGTAAATCCTTAACAAAAGCTAATTATTGTTTCATCACCTTCTTCTCTTCCTGGTTCTCTGCCAAGTAAATCATCATAAACTGTTCAGTCTGTCTTTAAATCCTCTTTTATTTCCACACAAACACTGATTCTTAGCTATCCTACCTGCGCAACTGAACAATCTCTTTATTTTCCTACCTTCAACTCACCATAGATTTGTGTTCCCATCATGTCTGAGAAATCATGCTAAACCACTTTGGCCTTTCACAACTAGCCCATTCCTCATTCAGTCTCCAGTATCTGTTTGCATTACCTTCTCCCTTGATTAGGAGAAATGAAAGGCTTCTCAGCACTTCTATGATAAACTTGCCAGGAAGATCTCAATTTATCTATAGCAAAGAGCTATCATTTGGTCTGCCCCCGCTTTCTCCTGAAGTTTGTTCTGGTAAACACATCCCTTTCTTTTGAGGAATTGTTTATCATCCCTGCTCTACTCACGGGGCTTTGATGGGGACTGTTGGTCATGGCATCTGTCTATGGTCACCAGGCTGGGCATGTCAGCCAAGCTCAAGCACCCGGGTTCTCTCCTTCTTGGATTTCTTTTTCATCTAACTGAGATGAAGGAAAGTCTTTTCCTTCCTGGAAGCTGAGCTGGGCCGTAGGAACCTTGGAGCTGCCACCAGCCGTGGTTCTGGCTTGATCAACACAAAAGGGTGAAGTGTATCAGGTAACAGTTACACCTGAGGCCACCTTTCTCTGTGATCTTCTAGCAGATTGGCCATGTGTACCAAGGCACTTCCTCTTTGACGTTTAGCCTCAATTTGGCACCATCATTGGGTGCCAAACATTTGATCAGTAACAGTATCTTTTCATCACATCCCTGTCTTGCTTCTTTCCCAAACACATCCAAGCTGGTCCACCACTGATCAATGAAGAAAATCCTTACATCCTTTTAATCCTGTCTTCGACCAAGTTGGTCTCCCTGCCAGGAATGTCTCTGTCATCATTAGCTCTGAAGCCTGTGTGTCCTTTAACATTGAGTTCTAAACCTCTCTCTTCTGTGAAGTGCAATGTGTCTTCCACATGTCCCAGGGGCTGCTCATTTATCTGAATATCTGAATCGGAGAATTGAAAGCCCAGAAATACTGACATCATCTTCCAAGATTCCTGAATCAGATTATTGAGTCTTGCTGTATCTTTTCTGCCTACCAAATTGGAATCCAACTTTGTGCCTAATGGAACCATCTTAAGGAATCTATCATTTTACAGGTGAAAAACTAAGGTCTAAAAGTGAAAGAATGTTTCCAAATCATAAACCCAGCTCAGGGCAAAACACATTAAAAGTTCCTTAAATGTATTCATATCTGATTGATAACAGCGAAGCACACATTGGATAGGGAAAAAATGATCTGGGAGTTTAACTGAGCTAAAAAAGGTCTGTATTGCTAGAGATGTGAAGGAAAAGATAGAAGACAGTTTGGGAAAAATGCTAGTTTGTTAAATGATGAACAATTAACATCTGTTCTTATTCCATGACCTGGAAGTATTACTAGGCAGTGAAAGTATTAGTGTTATCTTTGAGTAACCAAGAATAGAGGTCAAAACTCGTGCCAGAAAGGCAGTAGGGCAGTGTATGGGGTGTATGGGGACTATCAGAGTTTCAGTCAGAGTTGCAGACTATAGCAGTCCCTCCTTCTGTGCGAGGGATGTTATTGGCTTCATAGTGAATGCCTGAAATTTTGAATGGTACTGAACCCTATGCATACTCTGTTTTTTCCTATATGCACATACTTATGGTAAAATTTTATTTATGAATTGAGCACAATAAGAAGTTGGTCAGGCAAGATGGTGCATATCTGTAATCCTAGAACTGTGGGAGGCTTAGGAAAGAGGATTGCAAGTTTAAGCCCAGCTTCAGCAACTTAATGATTTAGTGAAAACTTGTCTTAAAATAAAAAGCAATCAAACAAACAAACAAAAAAAGTCCCTGGGATGTAGCTCAGTGCAAAGGCCTGGATTCAGTCCCTAATGTCACACACACACACACACACACACACAAAGAGGTTAATAACAAAACTAATAATAAAATAAGACAATTATTAAAATAAACTGGAATAAGAGCTATATGAAGCGGTGTCTCTGTCACCTGCCATGGACGGATGGAATACACCGGGAGCACACCTGGGTTTAAGGGATGACTCATGCCCTGTGTGGGACAGGACAGGATGGTGCAGGATTTCATCACACCACTGAGAATTTACAAACTGTTTACTTCTGGAATTTTCCACTAATATTTTCAAACCGGTTGAGTTCAGGTAACTGAAACCATGGAAAGCACAGCTGCAGGTGAGGGGGCCTCTTGTGAAGGAAGAGATGAGGCGCCCATCCAGGACAGCAGAGGATGTTCACAGAGCCGCATAGATGGGCTGAGAGTTCAGACGAGAGTCAACAGGAAGGCCGCTGGGCAGGAAGCTGTCAGGAGGGAGCCCTGCAGTGAGTTTGTCAACACGAGTTTATTATCAGGCTGTGAGGTAGGCAGGGCCAGCAAGGAAGCTGGCTGTTTCTCATGATTTGGGAGAGAAGTACCAGAAATGTCTTCATAAAGGAGGTGAAGATCGTGGAGACAAAGTTAGACAGATTCTTTCACACTTAGCTCCTCAATAACAAAGGTTCTCCTAAAATTTAATTACCGATTTGTTTTGGAATCTGAAGACAAATTTAGTATGGCCCTGAAGCAGTTATTTTAAATTTCATTGCACGTTATTCTGAAGCCGAATGTGAATGAAACATTGACTTTATATTTCCCTTTGGCTCCCAGGTGTGGTATGCCTACTTGGGCCAGCATGCTCAAGTTTCTGGTCTGTGTTGGAATATCGTGTCTCCTACATCTCACAGGTCCGTTATGTTCGACAAGTCTTTAAACATGCTTAAACATGTTTAATTCCATGATTCAAAACAGGATAAACTGTATAACCTCTGAGGAAAAGTGACTTAAATTTATATCATAGGTATCAACCTATTAGTATAAAGTTTATATTGATAACAAGTTTTATTAGTCAGCTTTCCATAACTGTGACAAAATACTGGCGAACAACAACTTGTGGGAGGAAAAATGTATTTTGGCTCCAGGTTTCAGGCCATGATCTGCTGGCTCCATTGCTTCTAGGCCTGTGGTGAGGCAGAAACAACATGGCGGAAGGGCATGGTGGAGAAAAGCTGCTCACCTCATGGCAGCCAGGAAGCAGAGACAGAGGGAAAGGGCCCAAATTGAAGGAGCTGGGGACAAGGTACACCCTTCAGAGGCAGTTGCCAGGGACCTACTTCCTCCCACTGAGCCCCACCTCCTAAGAGTCCATTCAGCTAATGAGCTTATCAGTGGGTTAATCCATTTAACTTCCTCATGATCCAGCCACCTCTGCAGGCACCATCTCTGAATATGGCTGCGTTGGGGATCAAGCCTCCAGTACATGAGTGCTTGGGGGAACATTTCATTTTTAAACCATAACCAAGTTTTTATGGAAGTAAAGTGCAGCGAGACACCACTAAGAGAAGATAAGCAACTGATGACTGTGCAGTTGTGCACTGGGTTAGCCACAGAAAGTCCTCCAGAGAGTGATGGAATTATTCTCACCTGACAGACCGGTTGCCTGAGGAGCTAGGTGATGGAGGGCCAGGAAAGGCCATGGAAGGCATTTCCTGGCCCTTTGACACAGCAACATACCTGTCAGCCAACTGCACGCACCAGAGAAGAAAGGCCCTGCTCAGCCTTCCATTCATGTGCCACACCCCACTGTCCCTCTGGGTCTTCAGTGCTTTACAACAGCAGCTACTCAGGGCTGGGTCCTTGTGTGGTCACATACGCAGCCCCCCAGGTATTCTGCATTCCGAGAACCGCTCCCGTTTCTCTTTCATTCTGCTCTCTGATATACCCCAGCTATCAAACATCACCCCACCTCCTCTTCCTCATGTCCTCTCCCTGTTTTGCATATTGAAAAAGATCCCCCTACAGATCATCAAGTCTGCTCTCTAGGGGACTGTGTCGAAAGGGCAGCCACATTTTCCAAACTCGAGTGCTGAAGCGTGTGTTCTACTGAGTAGATGTTACCTAGCATGTGACAGGAACTAGTGCTGCAAATCGAGACGGCTCCTCAAACTCGCGCTGCGTGGTTGTGCAGGCTCAGCGAAGGCAGGGAGGATGCTCTGTGCTGTGACTTCCCAGGCCCACCCTGGGATGCGGCCCACCTCTCCTCTGCTCTCCTCTCTCCATTCTCTTTTCCTGCCAGAGGCTGCCCCAGCCACAGTGACTAATTTTCCATCCCTGGCAGCAAGAGGCGAGGCCATCTCAGGTCCTGTTCCCTGCGCCTCCTTCCTGGATCTGGGCAAGACCACCTTCTCTTTAGCACCCATGCCTCCGACCAAATGTCGCCTTGTCACAAGGCTGTCCTTGATAGCTTCACCTCCAGTAGCCCCTGCTCCAGTCCCTGCCAGTGCTATCACTGCATTTCATTTACTTCTTAGTGTTTCCTTCCACGTGGAGGCTGTGTTAGGGTCTGTCCCTACTATCCCCGCTGCAGTGTTGGGCCAGCCTGTCTGCTCTGCAGCACATATGCCTGGGACACAAAAAACTGAGGGATGAGCAGGTGGTCACTGCTCCTTGGGCCACCAGATATTTCTCTGTGTGTGTCCTAGGTTCCCTGGAGCACAGAAGAGTGAAACTTGCTCTTACAAGTCTAAGTCCACTTTTGCAGCTGGGGGAGTTGGGGGAAGGGATGGTATGTAACAAGAATCAGGATGTGCCGTGTGCGTGTGCAACTACGCATGGTGAGTGTACTCACTGTGCACTGCAGACAGGTACTAATTTTAAAAACTAGAAGAAAAACAGTGATCTTAACAGTTGGTTTAAGGTAACTGGAATCTCTTTCATCACTAATAGCATAGGGGACCTGGATCTTCAGAAACCTTATGGCTTTTTCAGTTTATTTATTTTTGTCAGCACATGTTTGTGATACCTGGTGGCACATTCACTTTAGAGAGCTGTATCTGCACTCACCCAATCATGGTTCTTTTTATTTCTCCTTCCTCTCTTCCTCCTCTTCTCCCTCTATTCCTAGATTCCCCTTCCTGTTTGCAAAGACCTTACAGTTTGACATCCCACATTAATAATCGAGATTTTAAATTGCTTTTATATGATGGTTTATGATCTTAAATATATATTTTGAATATTCTTTGTAGTATGTGGTACTTACTGAAATAGCATTTCTTTCTGCTTCCAAAAAGTATTGGCTGATTTTCAATGCCCACTAAGAATACATGAAGGTTTATTTGATAATCTATCAAGTTAAGAGAAACCTCTCAAGTTGCTGTTGAGAACTGGAAATTCTAATTAAAAACCAAATAAATATGCACAACTAATCATGTTAATCAAAAAAATAAAAAGTATTTGTGTAGATGGAAATGCTCACTACCCTGATTTGATCATTACACACTGTGTATTCAGCATATCCGCCAGTGTTTTATGACACTGTATCCCATATATATTTACAATTAAAATTATAATAATAAAACCAACAAAACAGTCTGAGCCCACCCGAACATCTGTAAGAAAATGTGCATCCTACAGAAAGATTCTAGTCTGAGCCGGGTGGGAAACAGAAGTCAACTTCAGACAGAAAGTGGACAGAGAACGGGGGGCAGAGATCAACCTGGTGACAGAGAGCTGCCAGTGTCTTTTTTGGAATACACTACTGAAGCTGGACTGAGAGCTGGACCTTGAGCTTCAAAAGCCACATTCAGAAAATGTGTGACATTTTATGTGATCATGAGCGTTGGCCTCCAGCCCCAAATGCGGCCTTGAGCTTGAGCTCAAATGCCACCATGTATAAAAGGAAGCTTGAAGTTGTTGTGTCTTTCCAGCGACTGTTCTTAAAAGGGGAGGCCCTGGTGGGTCTGGGGTAGCTTGGGTACTGAGCATCTCCCCAAAGCTCCAGTCTTGTAGGCTTGGCCTCCACTTGTCGCTATGGGTGGGGGGATCCTTCAGAGGTGGGACTTAGGGGGAGGATTTTAGGCCAGGGGCTGCCCAGCCCCTTTCCTCTTCTCTCTTTCGCTTCCCGGCCATGAGGTGAACTCCACCAGATGCTTCCTCTATGACGTGTGGCCCAGAACAACAAGGCCAATCCAGCACGTCCTGGAATTGCTACAGCCGAGGGCCCAAATCAACTTTTCAGTAAGTTGATTACTCAGGTGTTTGCTATAGAGATGAAACGCTAACACACGGCCCCGGGGACAGAGAAAAATCAGTCCTGACTGTGAGCATGGTGAAGCTGCAGAATTACCGCCAAGAACTAAGAAATGAGGGCAACAAGGTCAGCCTCCCAGAGTCAGGATTAACAATCGGAGGGCAGAGCTGCAGAGCTGTCTGACGGGTAAGAAGGGCTTCCAGGCTCAGGAGACCACACATAGCCACTAGATGCAAAGTAGCAGCATTTCTAAAGGGAACGAGCGCCAGGCAGAGGGGGGCCGGCATTCTCCAACCTGAACCATCGGGGTCTAAGGAGCAGGGCTGGCCCGTTTCCCTCCCCGGGGAAAGGCCAGCGCTGAGGTACACGGGCACAAACAGACTGGATTTTCAAGAGGCAGCAGGATCATGGTTAAGAGCCCAGACTCTGGATAGCTGGTTTCAAATCCTGATTGTGTCGCTTGCTAATTACAGCCCCAAGTGTGTTATTAAGCCTGCACCTCTGCTCCTTCGCCCATGGGACTGGCGTGGTGATAACAGCAAGCATCCTGGAGAATCTGGGTTAGGTCAGCATGTGCCACGCGCTCAGAGCGGGCTGTGATCACCAAGGCCTTCTGGCCAAAGCGCACCTTGGGCCTGGCGGGCCTCAGAACTGTCTCTCCTCGCCCTGATGCAATGCCCGCCTTCCGTGTGTGTTTGCTCACGCAGAAGGAATGTGCTTAGCACAGAGATTCTGAAAAAGTCTCATCCCGAAGCCTGCAGTTGCTCACGGCAAATCAATAAATTACCTGCGGTCTTGTCTGGTCTCCCACGTAACTGGCAGCAGAGGCCAGAGGGAGGCATGCTGTTGGGGGAGAATTTCAGGTCTGGGGCAGACTGGTTTTGATTTCTAAATCTCGGCACTGGCATTGTGGTGCCGCTCTGGGCTCAGGCCTGGGGTTGGAATGCGCACACCCCGGTTCGGGTTTCACCCTAGAGTGACTTGTTGAGTCCTTGCCCCAGGCAGAGGCCCGCCAGGCTGGCTTTCCTTCCCAGCTCCCTGGCGAGGGCTGAGGAGCCACCAGGGCTGCTGTCCCTGCCGCGGGCACCTTGGCATGAAAGAATAAAAAGCTCTCGGGAAACTGGGGGGTTAAAAATATGTCAACAAGCAGGGAGCCGAAAAAACAAAACAAAACAAAGAAAACCAAGCAGGGAGCCGAAAGCAGATGCATTCGTCCCAGGACTCTGGGAAAATGTCCAGTTTACATGCCTCCTGCGACCCACAGGGTGAGTTAAGCATCCTTGGTGGCAAGCGCAGGCCACGCTGCGAGGCTGGAGACTGCTCGGAGAAGCACACATCAGAGGGAAGAGTCCGTGCTTAGCAGGAATTTCTTCCTGACACCTCGCCGCGGGTGAAGTTCACCTTCAGGAATGAGCAGATTTGTAGTGTAATGGATATTATATAAAAGGAAGATAATATACAAAGGAGAGGAGTACCAGAAAGACGGAAGGGGGGAAAGCAGGAAGAGAAAGAACGGAAAGAAAGGGGAGAGGGAAATCACGGAGAATTGTAAATAAACCTGCTGTAAATAGGGATGGAGGGAACAGAAGGGAGGGGAGGGTAGAGGGGGGAGAACCAAGAGACACCATGTACAGGTACAAAACAAACATGTTAAATGCGATCAACATATGGACAATGTACCAATACATGTTCTTGGTTAAAAAAAAAAAAAGGAATGAGCAGATTTGTTTTGTTTCAGAGAGAGGGGCGAGGACAGTGGAAAGAGGCGGTCGGTGAGCGGCTCCCGACACAGACAGGACCCTGACAGCTGCTTAGGGTCAGGGAGAATCTGGCAGGTTCAAGGACCCGGCACCTGTGGGACCGCGAGGTTCGGTGGCATTTCCGGATCGCCCCGGGAGGGCACCCAAGAATGACACTATTGTTCCCTTGGGAAAGTGCAGCTTGAGAGGCAAATAAACCGCTTGGCGGGAACTTGGAGTTTGTCCTGGGGTCCTAAATGAGGGGCTTCCCTACGGAATCTGGGGTCCCCAGAGAGCACCCCGAGGTGTCTGGTGTGCGGCAGGGGTCGGACAGAGCACAGACGAGTCAGAGCTGCGTGTGCCGGGTCCGAGGCAGGCAGCGACCTGTTGAAAACCCGGGGCCCAGAAACCTGTGCCGAGCCCGCGGGAAAGAAGGATGTGGCGCCCTGGGACAGGTTTGGGGCGTCCGGGGTTCGCAGCCGCCTCTCGCTCTGGGGTCCGGGACGGCCCGGGTCTCCCCGGGGACGGGGCCGCGGGTGGGAGCGGGAGGAAGGGCCCGGGGGACAGGCGCCCCTGCGGGAGGCGAGGGCTGCGAGGAGCGCGGAGGGTGCGCCCGCGCCCCGCGTGTCGCCGGCGGAACAGGTGGGGCCGGGGGCGCCGGGCCCCCAGTCCCCGCCCTGCCCCGCGCGCCGCCTCCTCCGCCCCGATCCTCCCGCGCTCCCCGGCTGGGGTGTCGCAATCTAGCAGCTGCCTTTTTTTCGTCCCCTCCCCTGTGCCGGGCTCTCCTCCTCGCAGGTGGCTCCACCCCGCCCGGATCCGGCGAGCGCCGCGCGGCTGCAGCGCGGGCGCGTCCAGGTCCCGCCGCTCCGTCCCCGCGGGGCGCGCTCCTCCCCGCCCGCCGCGGCCCTGCCCCGCGTGCCCGGCGCAATCAGGCGCCCTAAGCATGCCGGAAAGATGGCGCTAGCGGCGGCGGCGGCGGCGGCCGGGCCGGCGGGCGGCGGGGGCGGCCGGGCGCAGCGCAGCGGGCTGCTGGAAGTTTCGGTGCGCGACCGCTGGCACAAAGTTCTGGTGAACTTGGGCGAGGACGCCCTGGTGCTGAGCGGCGAGGACGGCGCGGCGGCGCACAACGGGCCCGGGGCGGCGGCGCAGGGCGCGCGGGGCGCGCAGGGCAGGGGCGCGGGGGCCCCCGAGAGCGCGGCCGGGCTCCGCGGCGCCTGCACCGACGCGGCCGAGCGCGCGCCCGAGGCCGTCAGCAGCCAGCGGCGCGGCGTGCGGGTGCTGAAGCAGGAGCTGGGCGGGCTGGGCATCAGCATCAAGGGCGGCCGCGAGAACAAGATGCCCATCCTCATCAGCAAGATCTTCAAGGGGCTGGCGGCCGACCAGACCCAGGCGCTCTACGTGGGCGACGCCATCCTGGCGGTGAACGGCGCCGACCTGCGGGACGCCACGCACGACGAGGCGGTGCAGGCGCTGAAGCGCGCGGGCAAGGAGGTGCTGCTGGAGGGTGAGTCGGCGCCGCCGGGAACTCGTGCCGCGGGCCGCCCCGCTCCGCCCGAGCGCGGTGCACGTGCGCCGTGTGGGTGTGCGTCTGCGGGCCGCCCGACGCCGTGCGGGGGCGCGCGAGGCCCGGGAAATGCGGCGCGCGGCCGCCGGCCCGTCGGGCCGAGTCCTGGAGCGGCCGGAGGGAGGTGGCGGCTTGGAACGCTCGACTCCGCCCGCCTCTCCGCGCGCGCGTGCGAGCCGCCGTGCCGCCGAGTCGGGCCGAGCGCTGGGAAGCGGGCTGCAGCTTGGGCGCCGGTTCCCTCCCCGCGGTGCCGGCGTCAGCCTGGATTCAGGCTCCCTCCGGGTGGAGGACCCGGGAAGTGGGTTTTCTTGCCTGCTTTTACCCCGAGCCGTGTCCGAGCTGAGTGGAATCAACAGTGTGATTGTGAAAGCCTCCCCCGCGTCGCAGGAAGCTTGGAAATCATCCCTTGAGACCTGTTGCCCCAGTCCCCTAATTACTGAATGTGAACAAAAAACACCCTTTTGTACCTATCCTGGGACGCGTGCGACAAAGGCCGGCGGCAGGGTAGTAACCGGCTAAGCTTTCTCCTTTGCCGCGTTCCTCACTCATGACCCTCATCTGTTTGCTCAGCTCCCCCACTGCAGACCAAGCTGTCCGGGGTCTTTTATTCAGTCGGACCCGCTCTGCGTGTAGGTGCTCACCGCAGGGTACAAAGCGGGTGCAGAAAGAACTCCAGGGGAGAACTGCAGTGGGGTGATGCATTCAGCCCGGAGCTGGGGCCGGAGTCAGTTCCTGCTCACCTAATTGTGCAGCTGGCACGAGACACTGAGAAAGTTGACAGCTGGGAAACCAACTCTGCTAGTTGTGCTGCAGTCCGCGCAACTCCCTGGTATGTGATGGCCCGGCTCCGGCCTCCCACACAAAGAGTGTTTTGTTGTTGTGGCTCCTTATTTGTCCTGAGGATTTGCGGTGGCTTCATATTTTATTGCCACCCTGGATCCAGAAGGTGATGATTAACGTAAGGAAACTGAAAACGGTTTTCCTGACTGCAGCGTGCTTTGGCTTGGCTGACAAGAGCAGGTGGGACGGGGCGAGTGAGTGTGGCCTGGACTGTAAACTGCGGGGCACCTGCTGGAAATACCAGGGTGGCTAGGGAGCAGAAGGCCAGTCGGGTGCATTTAAGGCACTGTCCTTTGGCGTGCCCCTTTTTTCTTCTCCTTGGCTTCACTTTGGCGAATAATGACTTGCCAAAGAGATTTTAAAAAAGATCTCTCAGCTCAAAAGAGGCAGAAAAGGTGACTCCCCGTAGTGAAAGTAAATTTAGAAGAAGAAAAGGAAGTTACACGACTTTCTTGAGACAGCAGCTGAAAAGTGAATTTTGAAAAACTTCCTCTTGACAGCCCTAGAATCCCGAGTTCTGTGGCGTAGGCAGGATGCCGGGTCGGGAAGGGCCTGGGGCTGCTCCACGTGAATCGCCGTGGCTCTGCGGGGCAGCCTGATCCCAGGACCCAGTTTTCAGAAATTGGGTGCTAAGGAGACACCAGTGTAGGTACTGCTCAAAACACAGTGTCTCCTGCCAGCCGTGGTGGCGCACGCCTGCACTCTCAGTGCTGAGAGGCTGAGGCAGGAGGATTGCTGTGAGGGCAAGGCCGGCCTGGGCTACATAGTGAGATTGTTTCAAAACAAAAACAAAAAACCCCCCAACCAACCAAACCCAAACACAGTGCCTTTTATTCTGAGCCAAAGAGTGTGTTGGCCCTCGTTGGTCCTCCATGGGATGGTAGCTGTCATAAACCAAGTCCAGTGTCAGAATGTCGCTCCCCTCCCTGCGGCAGCTCGGCCTCCTGTGGCGATTCCCAGCTGGAGGGACTTCTTTAGAACCACCTCCCAGGCTTTCTACACATAGCTGCTTCCTCCTGTTCTGAAATGCAGTGTTGGTTCCAGGATTTCTGCAGAAGAGGCTTTGGTTGGACTAGAGCTAAAAAGATGTTTTAAAGGTGTATTTTCATAGCGTGTGCACAGTTATTACTGAGACTATTTTCCTGTTAGCTTTTTGGGGACTTGCAAGGAGACTAGTGCAGTACCCCAGCCACCGCCCGTGTGCTTCTCGTTCTGGGCACGCGCCCCCTAGTGGAGAGCACTACCTCTGCAAGGTGAGACCCTGTATAGCAAATTTCAGTCACAGGAGCTGGTCCTGGATTCTGCCACCAGAGGAGACCTCCGGTCTCGGGGTCTTCATCTACAAAGCAGGAATAAGGAGACTGCTGGACCTGCTTGCTTTGTGGTGCTGCCCCAGGGAAGAGCACTCTGCGGGGAAAATCCATTCAATAAATGCCTGCTGTACTTTTACAATTTAATGAAATAAAAATGAAGTTGTCCCTTCTAGAAGGGCTGTCCTTTCCTCTTCCTTCGTAGGAGTTTATATTTCTTAGTTAGATTTTTTTGGTATTAAAACTGTAATGCTGCTGGGTGCAGTGATGCACGCCTGTAATCCTTGCACTCAGGAGGCTGAGGCAGGAGAATGGCTGGGAGTTCAAGGCCAGCCTAACTACTAGTGAGGACCTGTGTCACCCCCCCAAAAAAACCCCAAAAACTATAAAGCTGGAGAGACCCTTCTTCTGGGAGTCATAGGAGTAAAATAGAATCTGAGGACAGAGAATCAGGACTGTACCTTCTGTTTCTTGAGCACGTAATACATGCCAGACTTTCCTGCCACTTATTCATGTTGCAATTAGAGGAGTCCCATGAGGCCAGTACTGTTGCTGCTGCTCGCTCCACTATGGGGAAGCTGAAGCTTAGACACTAAGTCACTGGCTTAAAGTTACAGTGAGTAGCCAGGAGGTTTCTGGATGGAGCTGACCTTTAACCTCTTAACAACGTTGCGCATGCGAGGCAGTTGAAGTCCCCGGTGCAGGGCGGCCTCTGACCCCTTAAAGATGCTAGAAACAGCAGTTTCGTGGTGTTCACAAAGGGAAAGCACATGCGGGGCGCATCTTTAAAACCTGCTGCTGCAAGTCCGTGACTATGGGAAGAAATGCGGTGCAACTCCACAGTGAGACAGATTGGACAGGCCGGAGACGGCGTCATGCAAGCCAGGTAAATGTGCTGTGCCGGCGAAGCCTTCTGTGGCCAAGTACTGAGCAGGATTCGGGTCAGAGATAGTCACCCTGCCGTCTGAGGTGCCGCACGCTGGAGTCGCGGGGAGCACGGCTCACGCGGACGAGGCTGCGACTGGTGCCCAGAGCCGGGCAGGGCAGCCCTCGCGAACATCCTTGGCGCTCCGGGCGCAGGGCCAGAGGTCGCTGTCCTTGAGTCAGCAGCAGCAGAGTATTCGGAAACGCCAGCCTTTTTGTAACTTTTGGAACAATAATAAAATTCCTCTACAACCTCGCTAGGATGGAGGAGTTCGGAATGTTCTGGAATGTTGTGTCGAGGCGTGGAGTGGGGGCACACGGAGGGCAGAACGGTCCAGAAGGTCTCCCAGGGAACTGGACCAGCGGAAGCTCGAAGGGCAGCGTGCAGGGCCGCTCTTCCGTGAGCTGCGGCCGGCAGCCTCCTCTCTCCCTCTGCTCCCGGGGCCCCTGGAGACCAAGGTCATCCGGAAGGTCACTTTTGTAGAAGGGAGGGGCAGTGATTCTTCCGGCAGGATTGGAAGAGACTCTTACTTTATTTATTTCAGACTCTTAAAGAATAGCCAAGAACCTTGGAATGAGAGTCCTGCAATCTGCCTTCTTGTCTTTCAACAGTTTCATTTTTTATGAGCTGCTGTATTTCTCAGGGCTCGTGAGAAGCTGGGGAGGTGGGCTGATCCATCTCTACACACGAGGCTAGTTCAGTCCTGTGAACTCAGGTCTAATGCATGCTCCAGTAGCGAATTGCTAGACACCCTTTCTATTACTGTGGCATGAATTTCGTGTAGAATAGTCTATCTCTGATGTGACTTTAATAATCAGTACTCACCCCCCTTGCACAACCCAAAATGGAGAGGAGTGTGTGGCACTCTGTGGGTTCTAGAAAGTTCTCTCCTGCTCAGGATGCCCTGACTGTGCAGGGTCCTGGCTCCCACCGCTAAATGGCACTGGTGTGACTCCTTCTGTCTCTACTGGATCCCTTAAATGCCTCCATAGAGTTCTCTGTCCATGGATGAACTGGGATCCTTGTGGTAACCCAGTACCATTTGAATGCTGTTTTACACATGAGAAAATGGAGGCCTGGGAAGTTAGACCTCTGGCCAGAGACACACAGCGAGTAAGTGCCGAGTCTTAGACTCACACGTGGGTCTTAGGCCGCTCAAGCCTCGCTGACAGCCTTCAGAGATGAACAGATCCGAGTGAGTGCTTCTCCCCAGTGTGTTGGTCAGGAAAGGGACGCTCCAAGATGTGTCGTGAATTGTCCTAGTAGGTCTTTTCCTTTCTCGTCTGGTGTGTTAATTTCTGTTGCTGCTATAACCAGTTACCAGAAACCCTGGTAAATAAACAACACAAATGTATATTATTTTACTTTTTTAAATTTCAGTACTGGGGATCAAAAACCCCAGGCCATGCCTGTTAAAGGAAGTACTTTACCACTGAGCCACATCCTCAGCCTTTTTTTTTCCTTTGGTTTTTTTTTTTTTTTTAACAATTTTATTTTGAGACAGTCTTGCTAAATTGCCTGTGCTCTCTTTGAACTTGCAATCCTCCTGCCTCAGCCTGCTGAGTAACTGGAATTACAGGCTTACACCACTGTACACAGGTTATTTTACAGTTTTTCTTTTTAAGTCAGAAATCTGACGCGGGTCTCATGAACCTAAAAGGCAGGTCAGGTGGGCTGCGTTCCTTTCTTGAGGTCGCAGGGGGAGCCTGCGTCCCTGCCTTGTTGGACTGTTACAGAGACCGCCCACAGCCCTCCAGCCTTCCCTATTTCAGAGCCTCTCCTGGCACACTGAATCCTCCTCCTGCCGGATCACTCTCTCTTCTTTTTGCCTTCCTCTTCCATATTAAGGACCCTTTTGATTACACCGGCCATACTCAGATAATCTAGGGTAATCCCCCTATTTCCAGATCAGCTGATTGGCCACCTTAATTCCTTCTGCAACTTCAGTTGCCCTTTGCCATTTACTGTCACTTATTCCCAGGATTGGGAAACCGGGACATTGGTGTATTTGGAGATGGACATCATTCTGCCCATCGGATCTAGCTGGCCGATTGGATGGTGAGTGTGCCTGGTGTTCCTTTGAGAACACAGTGTAACCCTTCTGCAGGCAAAGAGCTTTCTTGCTCATGGCCAGAGTTTCTCATGCAACACAGTTACGCACCTGACAAGCACGGTATTCTTTTCCATGTGCCACACACCACTAGAACTTCGCCCTCACCGAGTGTTCTAGTGACAGGTAAGCTTGGTGCAGGTGGCTCAGGACAGTGGGAGAGAGGCCACCTTGAGGGCATTGTACGGTGGGGGGAGTGGGGCATGGAGGCGCACACCTGTAATCCCAGCATGGTGGGAGGCTGAGGCAGGAGAATTGAAGGTTCCAGCCAGATCCGGACAACTCAGCAATTAAGACCCTGTCTCAAAAGATTTTTTTGAAATTGTGAAGGCCCTGGGTTCAGTCTCTAGAACAGCAAAAACAAAACAAAACAAAATTCTGGATGTTGTCTGTCCTTGGATGAGTCTATGCTTATGTACCTGAGGGCAGCCCAGAAATGAGCTTGGGCATCCACAGTAGCTCAGTGTGTCTGTGAGGGCAGAGACAACCTTCAGATCTTACTGATGGGGAATACACACACACACACACACACACACACACACACATCAACACACACACGAACTGAGCAAGTGCCAGAGCTTTGCGTAGCTAGTTGTAGATTTGGACTCCATACTTTTGGTCAGATGTTTCAGACCGGGAAATGTCATGTCGAGCTCATTGTCACATCTGTGTGCTTTTTCGAGTTTGGCAAGGCCCGAGCAAGTGACATGGCTTTCTCGGTCCACCCAGCTGTCCCCTGAATCACACCTGAGGCGCCACCTCTGGCAAGGCACGGATCTGTGACTAGCTTTGCTCGTGTTGTGACGGGATTGTCAGCCAGCCCTCTGTGGGTGGTGGCACTGGTTTTCTGGTCCCCTTTGGGGCTCGGGAAGAAAGGGAAGTGACTTACCTGAGGATCAGACGGAGCCGGGCATTGCACGGACTCAGGTCACAGTGTGTTGGACAGAAGAATGTCACAGAGGCGTAAAGAAGGACCCTCGATTTCAAGGACCCCAAGTTGTGCAGGGCGAGACTGCAGGCTGTGATGCACTTGGGATTAGTTCTCATGATCAGTAATAAAAATCAGTGTGACACCCAGGGACATGGCAGCTTTTAGGCTACTAAAGTGTATTAGGCAGGAGATAGTGGAAGGGCAGATGGATGGAAGGAGCGAGGATGGGAAGGAGGGAAGCAAGCAGAGAAGGAGGGAGAAAAGAAGGAAGAGAAGCGGGGCACAAAGGAGGGAAAGAAGTAGTTATGCTGGAACAATACACATTCGGCAGAGTGGGGAGCGCTGTACTGGTAGTAATGAGGAATCCAGAAGGCGCTTCAGAGATGCAATAAATACTTTCTTCACATGCATCAGTGCTTCTGAATGACAGAGAAGAGAGAGGAGCCAGACATGATTTTAAAAGTTATAGGACAATGTAGTTATCTTTTTAATATTATATTTATAGCCACCTTTCTTCCTCCCTCCTGGTCTGTGGCCCAGGGGCCTACAAGTCCGATTATGTAGGGATACTTTCTACTCATGGAGATGAAACTTGGATGTTTTAATTGTTTCTTTTTTAAACTTATGCATCCACTGGAAGATTGAGACCTCCTTCCTGCAGCCAGCCTGGTGGAGTCCTGCTTTCTGCCGTGGTGGGGGACCGTCTTCTTGCTCAGCCGTGTGTTTGAGCAGTCACCCCACGGAGTATGTATTAAAAATAACTCCCTGCACCCAGCTCTGTAATTTTCAAAGGCACATAGCCCAAGCTACCAGTGGTCTGCGCATTCCTCTCCAGCTCTCCAGCAGCTACTGGCCTGCTAAGCATTCTGTTTCAAATGATGCGTTTCAAAGCAGTTAATGTTGAAGGAAAGCCAGAAGTTCCCCTGCATTTACACCAAGTGTTTTATACAGCAAACCTCATTACCCACTTCACTGGCCCTGATCTGTCTCGATGCTCGCCTCTAGCGCTGGCCTGCAGAGTGAGACGTAAGAGGAAATGTGTATTACCCACCACAACACCAACGTCCTGCCAGACCCCCGTGCAGAGCGGGCTGGCCGGGAGGTTCACGGTTCAGGGTGATTATTGTGGAGATGAAAATGCTGACCCGTGCTTGAGCCCAGCCCTTCAACAGGGCTGCTTCTGGGGTTTGAAGCCTCCTTCTTAGCATGTTGATAAGTGTGGGGAGATTTAGCTAAAACTTGACTGGTTGTTGTATACTGCTGCATTAGACGAGTTCAGGATCTTGGCATCGCTGTGTCTTCCCGTCACATTGTTTTTCAAAGCAGTAAAGCAGTAAAGACAGTGCAGTGGTGTAGAGGGGGCCTTGGGTTTCCTCTCTCTGGGCTTCAGTTCTTATTCTGCCTCTTCCTAGCTGTGTGAGTGTGAGCTTATGCAAGTTACGGATCTACAAGTCTCAGTGTCTTCAGTAAAGTGAATTTCCTCTTCTTGGGTGGGTTGTGGGAAATAAAGTGATTATGCATGGTAAGCTGATTACCTGGAGTTTAGGAAAGACGAAGTAATCACTAACTGTGCGCTGTGTCACATCACATGCTTTGCCAAAGGTTCACTGACTTACATTAAAAAAGGGGTTAGTCCTGCGTTTGGGGCACGCGGGGCAGTCTGGGATTTGCCAGCATGCCCAGGAGAGATTTGAAGGATCAGAGTTGTGGTCTCACACACATTTTGGTGAGCATTTTTAGCAAGATCATGTGTTTCCCATCAGCCAGAGACCACAGTCAATGTAGGCTGCTGTGGCTTTTGGTGGGCAAATGTGAAATCTGTATTAAAATGCTGATCTGCAGGAAGAGGCCCAAAACTGTTGTAGAGGGGAAGTCACCGAGCAGAGATCTGATGTACACAGCAAAATTGAAACTTCTCTGACAAATTATGAGAATGTGAAGATCCGATTAGCTAAAAGAAGCCCAAAGGTTTCTTTTATTAGAAACACAAATTTTTATTACTGTTTTTATGTAGATCTACATAAATATATTTACATGACTGCTATTAAACAAATTTTATATGTCTTTTTTTGTTCTATTATCTAATAGTGTATTTGGTGGAATCCAAATGTCGTCTAGTAGAAGACACATCCTGGGTGTTTATATATCAGCAAGAGAAAAAATTATCTTAGATAATGAGTCTGATAGGAGGGCTGCATAAGTTAGGACACCAAAAGACGAACCCCACAGACGAACCTTTTCCCGTGGGGAAAAATGCCAAACAATTCCATCACGTAGAAAAGGGCAACCAAGAAAATTGAGAATTTCAAATTTCATACAGGTAGAAGGAAGAAAAAATAGTTCCCTTGAGATTTTGAACAGCAAAGCCGTTCTAACAAATATTTAGATTTAAATTTACAATGTCATTGTGCGTTTGAAAAACTGTTTAGGCAGACAGTTTGAAGTGGGTGAGACCTGGCTGTTTGTGCGTTGGAATGACCCAGCTTCCAGCCAGTCCTCCTGTGAATCCAAGGCATCAGCAATTTTAAGGCGTACTCTCAAAGCTGAAGATGATATAATATGAAGAAAGAAGCAGTATGCATTGGTTGAGTATGATATATAGAAAACATACAACATTGTTAAAATAATGAATTTTTTTGATGTTTTAAGATGGGCCTGGTGTGGTAGAGAACACCTACAATCCTAGCAATCAGGAGGCTGATGCAGGAGGATCACCATAAGTTCAAGGCCAGACTGGGCTACAGAGTGAGTTCAAGCCAAGTGTGAACTAAACAGTGAGACCCCAGTCAATAAATAGATAAATAAAATTTAAAATTAGACCTTTTGGCTAGATTCAAGCAAAAAGTTGTTGTTGGAATGAGATGAAACTCTTGTCTTTCTAAAGTGAAACAATTCAGAAGGGAGTCAAGTAAAGTGACAGATTATATTTACAATGGCAAATATATTTCATAAAATACAGTAATACAAAATTGTAGAGGAGTAAATGCTGCCACAGAACTTAAGGAATGACCAGAATAGAAGGTGCTGAGGACACCTGAAGTTGAAAGAAAGTTTCACAGAAAAGGTGACTTATCATGTAGACTTACATAAGCAAAGTGAGCTATGAAGTGAAAGTAATTACCTGGCTGTTTGGGGCCTTGCATTTCAAATGCTTTCATCTGAAGCATTCTTTCATCTATGAAAATCAAGGTTAATGATTTTTCTTTTTTGCTTGCAACATTCCTGTATTTTCCTCTGTTCTGTTTTTCAGTTTTTAGAACTTTTCTAAATTAATATATGCTTATAGCATTCCTCTATCTACCCTCTCCGCCCAGAATATTAGAATTATCAAGTATTTCTCAGAGGTCAAGACTTTGAATATTAAGATGTAATGTTAATAACATTTTAATGTGAGAATGTACCTTTTAATATTCTGAGTAATATAATCATACTGCTGTTTCTCGATAGATCACTTCTAGGAGTTACTGGCCGAATCAGTCTGTTTTTATAAAATTATAATCACGCCAGTGCTGTCCCATTTTCTACTCCACTCATACTGTGTGTTTAGGTTTCTTGGAGTTGTAGCTGCTTCTCTTTTTTGCTTTTGCTTAGTTTTTTTTTCTTAGTTTTTTAATGTACATCTACATGACTTTCTTCCTTCAAGCACAACAATAGATCTACCACATCCGTCACCTTTTTTCCAAATGCTGCGTGTGCCAACAGCGCACCCTTTCTGTGCGTTTTCCCTGGACCTCTGTCCCGGACAGCCCTCCTCCTGGTGAGCAAGATACTTGGGAGGTAAATGTCGGAAAAAGTTTTCATCTCCTCTGGATTGGTATTTGGCGTATGGCATTCCACAGTAGGTGTCATTTTTCTTTTAGCGGTTTCCAAACTTGCTGGTAAAAATTTTTTAAGAAATCTGCCGGTCTCATTCCTTTGCTCTTGTGTGTGACCTGTTTCTTCTTGCTAGAAACTTCTAATAACTTCTTTTTGTCACTGACATTCTAAGTTGCATACAGCGACTTACTTTAGTGGGAGGCTTTTGCCAGGAACTCGCTGAGCATTTGATGAGCATCAGTTCGCTAAAGCAGTGTGCGCGCGGGTATTGAAGGGTGCACAGGGTGCCCCAACAAACTCATAAGGGCGCCATGGAGCATTTTAGAATTTCAGAGAAAGCACGGCACTATCTTTTGGACGCCAGCCGAAAGCCTCCTCGCGTTTCCCAGAGTTAGGGTTTTACGTTTAGGGTGTCCTCCAAAGCCTCCGTGCTCAGGTGGGGCTTTCGGAGGGTGACGGGCTCGTGGGGCTCTCTAGTCAGCTCGGGCCTGGTGGAGGTGGGACCCTGCAGGGATGACCCGGGAAGACTGCTCCTGTCCCGCTCCTCCCTTCTCTGCTCTCTGACCACCATGATGTGAGCAGCGTCCTCCGCCAGCCCCTTCCGCCATGCTGTCTTTTCCTTGGGGCCAGCCTGGCCTGTACTGAACCCTGACGCCGTGAGCCAGAACCAACCTCTCTCCCTTCCAGTTGCGGGTGTGGGGTATTGTGTCTCAGCACCCACAATTAGTGTGCTGTATCCCTTCAATAATGTGATGTGTTTGCAAAGCTTGCTTTTCTGTAGTAGCTGTGATTTTTTTTTTAAAGTCATATGAAAATTAGTGATGCTCAGGAAAATAAGGGTGGTAGAATCCAGTATAATTACAAGGTGTGAAAAACTGTGCAGTGCTCCACAGATGCTAGGTTTTTAGGATATAAATGTTTACTACGTTGTTTGGGCCCAACTGCTTAATAAATAGAATTGTTAGGTTTTTTTTCTTTTCCCCTTTGGGGAGAGAGGCTTACAGGTGTTGTGAAACAGTAACTCGCACACCAAGGATGCTGTTTACCAAGCAAGTTGAGAACTCCGGTCCGAACACTCTTCAGTTCTGGAGCATTTTCTTGTTTCTGTGATAACTCCTCTCCATTTTCTTTGTTCTGTGTTTGGAAATCCTATTAGTTGGACATTGGATTCTCCGTATTGACCCACTAATGAATTTATTTTTGTTATTTTCTTGTTGTTTTTCTCTAGTTGCCCTTCTATTTTTACTTTTGTCCCTTTTTTCCTGGAGAATTACCATATTTTTATCTACAACTCTTGTATTGATTTTCTCCTGCCACCCGTAGCTCTGACTTCCGGAACTGTCTTCTTCTTCTCTGATCGCTCCTTTTTTGTATACCTTCCTCTGGTTGTTTTGTAGATTCGGTACCCTTGCTTGTCTCTCTGAGCATGTTAATAATAGTTTTTTGAAGATTTTTTTGTATATGCTGGTATTGACTTAGGTGTCTCCAAGTTCTTTTCTTTTTAATTTTTGAATATCTTGCGACTGTCTGAGACTTGTTGCATCTTTGTGCACCCAGGAGCCAGAACCTGAGATGAGGATCCAAGAGTAAGAAGTGTGTTTGCGTTTAATTCCAAAAACACTGGGTGTGGGGACATGAGACAGCAAAGGCCCCACTGGCAGCGGCTCAGCCCCTCTAGAGCTCAGCACATCCCATCTGGGGGCCGCAGAGGGTGAGTGAAACTTGCTCACTTCCTCTCCACCTGCCTTTTCATGAAGAGCTGCTTCTGGGCCATCGGCTGCCTGGTACCTCCAGGCAGCATCTCTGTGCGGGTCGTGTGCACTCACGGCAGAAAGATGCCCTCGGGCAGCAGCCTTCCGCACAGAGCTGAATGCAGAGGAGGAAAGCACTAACTTTGGGCTTCATTGTAATCATATTTCCCAATCTGAACGTGTGCAGAGGAAAGTGGAAGACGCATTGTGCACAGTTCCAAATACATTTTTGTTTCAAATCTTTGGTGAAAAGCTTCTTCAGACCAAGACTGAGGTCTGGGGGAGGCTTGCAAGGTAATATTTTGGGCCTCTTCTACCAGCTTTTTAATTTCTTTGCGTGTGTAGCCAGCAGAAAATCTTCCAGATCCAGTTGATAGTTGATTATATGCTTCCTGTGGGTAGGTTAGTATAAATTGGAATATCGAATGGAAAGGTGGTATCCTGTACACCAAGGTTCCTCAACTTCAGCACTGTTGGCATTTGGGGACAGATAACTCTTTGTTGAGGGGAGGGGAGTGTCCTTTGTATTGTGGGTGCTTAGTATGAACCATCCTCTTCCTCTAGTGCTAAACCAAGCAACAGACTAATTTAGTTATTACACACCCTTAATCCATATTCATACACTCTACCTCCAGCCACTTCTGAGAATCCCCACCTATGAGCGCGTGAGGCTTTAGGTGGGCTTCTAGATACAAGCCATCACCCTGGATAGAATGGAATTGTTTACTGTAGATAAATTTTTAAGTATAAATATGTCCCACATATTGCTCAGGACATACTTATGCTAAAAACGTTCCTTGTTTATCTGAAAGTCAAATTTAATTGCATTTTTATTTTCTAAATCTGGCAACCCTACTTGCAGGACTTTCACAATTGTAGCCCAGCCGCCAGTCAGTGCAGCAAACTGGGAAGCACTAGAGATGATCAGAAGGTGGGTGGTCCTGAAATGATTTTGTAAAGGTGAAGGTCAACTGAGAAGCCATTGAGAGGTGTGACTGTGGTCCTTCCAGAAGACCGAAGCCACCAGTGGAAGTTGTGGCTCCTTTTCTGAAGCCTCGGCTGCTCAACACCAATACTTCAGGGAACAGAGCTAGGAGCAGCAGCTAAGAAATGGGGACAAGGGTTAGAAATAAGACGACAGGAAACCAAAAATCGGCCCTGCCTAAATTATTAGGAAAAGTAGTATTACTCACGTATCCTTGAATAATTTTCAACTGAACTTGAGGCCGTTGTTGTATAACTAACAAGATTGTTGCTTATAAAATCCTTTCTTTATATCTGTACCCTTCTTTCTAGCACATCACAGTAGTGTTGCTCGTGGCTCCCACTGATCACAGTTGTATTCCCAGTGCCTGGGGCCTGCAGCCCAGTGCACACTCAGTAAATACTTGTTGAATGAATGAATAAATGAATGTCGAATGAATGAATGAATGGCCTTCTTTAAGTAACTTGAGAACTAACAGAAGATGTTCTGATGAGTCAATTTGAAAGGAGCAGTTTGTGCCCTAAGCTTTCCATGCTTCGAGTTTTCTATATGGAGATCTGAGAAAAGTCTGCTGTTTTAAATTCACGTGGGCCAGTGGGGGGCTGGGAATAGTGGAGGGGGAAGGACCGTTTTTTCCGAAGATATTGGCATCCCATGCTTAGTTCCTGCACTGTCTCATGCTTCAGGATATTGTGAGGTCTAAAGGACGTCTTAGAGTCTCTGCAGTTTTTTGCTGACTGATTACAAAATTCACCCTCTTCATACTGGCTTCAGAAGCCCTCCAGTTTGATTCAAGAAAGGGAAAGGAGCCATGGGAAAAGAAAACTTCATTCCCTGGACCTCGGCCTATTATTGTCATAACTAAACCACCTGCAGAATTTTTTTCCATCTACAGCATTAAAAAATTGTCATGCCTGACCTATATTAAAATAACTTGAAGCATATATTTATCATTGAGAAAGACACTGTGAGCTAGTCACAGAAAAAGCTCCTTCATGTGGTTCAAATAACAAAGATACAAAGATTTTTAAAAACCATCAATTATTGGTTTTTGGCAGCAGCATTAAAATTCAGATTAATTCTTTGGTTGTTAATATGTTCTAGAAGCTTGTAAGAAGGATTTTATTTTTGTAATCACCTTAGAAAAACCTGCCTTCAACTAGTTAAAACAATGCAGAGTTTGAAAAATAGGCTGATTTGGAGTTGCACAACTCCTTGACCACAGCTGCCCAAATGTTTGTAATTCCAGGGCTCAGAGCACAGGACACTGGTTGAGAAAGGGGTTTGAACTGGAAATTGGTCCATTGAGTGGAACTCGTGGGCGACTGCATCGGATAGAGTGTGCTTGAGACCAGCACTGCTTGGTGGGCAGCTGGCGCCCCCTGTTTCAGATCTCTACTGGCCTTATCTTTGGAGCAGCGTGATTAGGTGTGGTTACTGCAGTTGCTGTGGAAAAATCCACCAGGACGTTATCATATTTAATTTTCAGAAAACTTGCTTTCGGAGGTGATAACAGGATTTCTTAATCGCCGTGCTGTTGGGCAAGCACAGGTGTGTTGCGTATCATTTGATCGCTCTTTCCCTAGGACATAATGTTGTTCTTTGAAAGTATTTGGCTGTGTTTCCACCTCACTTTCCTCCCACCTTCTCCTTCTGCCAGTGGCGGCACCTTCCCCAGACTTACTTTCTACACCCAGCAAGGTGTTCTCTCAGAATAATGCATTCCATCCGGCTACATCTTCAAGCTCATGATTCATGTTTCATATCCTGTTCTGGGTCTCCTTATGTTGACTGAGCACTTCCTGTGTACAGAGAACTGGAGCAGGCTCCAGAGACAGGAGCCTGTTGATGAAGCTGCAGTCCTCAGAGCATTGCTGATCTACCGGAAGTACCAAACCTACAGAGAGGCTTTGGTCTCTCTTCTTCCCTTTGAATTTGCCTTGCAGTAGACTCAGAAAGAACTACGGAATAGTGGGCAGTTCAGGCCTAGTGATTAAAAAGAGGGAATTAGTCTGTGGTGGTTACAGGCAAAGTGGGAGCCTGGAAAGGCCAGTGATGGAAAAGCAGAGGACCTCTTGATGTGAATTAGTTATGAAATGTTCTATAAAGTCAGCCGCCTGGCTGCAAGATAAAACCAGAACTTGCAGTCTGCCATCAGAGCCTGCCTCAGCCTGCCTTTCTGTCCTCCCATGTGGACGTTTGGCTTCAGCTCAGTTATTTTACTTCACTTTTGAAAATGCTGCCCAGTGTATGATCTGCCATAGTCCTTGCCCAGCAGTGTGCAATTAGTTTGTAAGTGGAGAAGAATGAATGAAGGAGTGGATCGTGGATATAAATGTATGGCTCTCCGCCTTCACAGTTACTTTTCACACCATTTCCATGGCCTTCTGCATCAACAATCTTCCACTTTGAAGTCTGGAGAGAGGGGATCTTACGGGTCTTATGGGCGTGGCTGGGCCGAGGGCTCCTCCTGTGTCCAGGCAGCTGTGTTTAGGACATCAGACCCACAGCCAGGTGCCCACGCGGCTGGCACTCTGAGCTCACAGTCTGAGAAGGGCTCGTGGGCCACTCAGAGAACCACATGTTGGAGTTGCTTACAGAACAGGCTTCCGTGAAAGATGGCAGGGAATCTGGTATCTGGAAGGAGCAGTCAGAATGAAGAGTTTTCTGATGGTTCTTCTTTGCCTTTGAAGTTGGTCAGAGGTTAAAGAATAAGTGGCCAGAATTGGAATGGGCTACAAAGAGGGATGAAGTGGTATTTTCTGGGGAAAGCCAGGACTTCATCAGAATGAGGAGGGGGAGGGGGAGGGGACAGGGAAGGGGAAGGGGCAGACGGGGGAATGTTTGGGAGAAAAGAAAAAGTTAAAAGATACAGAGAAATGTTTAAATAATTTAAAAAGTAATTATTTTCTTTTATGTTTTGGGAATGATATTGACATTTTTCTCATTATCTCAATATGATGAAATATATACCATTGAATCTTTAGGTGAGACTTGGCTTTCACTTTAAACATTGCATCCCATTCCAAGCAGCAGTATTGTAAATGTAAGGAAAGGAGCGCACTTTTAGGTTGGGATTTACTCATGATTGTGAAAACACAGTGAAATGAGTTAGTGAAACAGATAAAGGAAGAGTGGAATGTGGGTATACTTGGAAAACTGTCAGTTTTGTATAATTGATGTAGTTTCCGCTCATGAGAACTATTGGCCAGTCCCTGTTAGCTTTCTGGCAGAACTTGGGCTCAGAATTAACGCAGGGTAATTGAGCCAAGTTGAACAAAGGTGTTTGCAAAAGCTTTATTGTGTATTATAGAACCGTTGATTAGATAGAAGCGGGAAGAGGAACTTCCTTTTTGGGCTGCTCCAGACTGGAGGGGCTGCCTGGAAGTCAAAGTGGAACCTGTGATCTTTGTTTCTCTTTCTGAGTGAGAAGCAAAAGGTAAATATCATAGTCAAGTGAGGAAGTAAATTGGATTTTAAATTTTTATGTGTGTTTTCCCACTTGATGGTGGTCAGACCACATCGGGGTATACAGTTGTAATGGCCAAGGCCTCCTAAGATGTGACATGTGCCTTTTAGAGAATCTATTAGGTGGGTGGTTTTAACATTATTGGATGGGGACTCTGTTATAGAACTTTTGTTGTGTTTATAATGTAATATTTATATATACGTACATATCACAACGTTGTAGATGTGTGTGCATATTTATTCATAATTTAAATTATCATTACTTCTTTGGCTCTTAAAACATCATAGATTCTGTATTCATTTAAAGAAGAAAAATTAGTGGTTAGCATTCTCCATTTTATTTAGCAGAGAATTTAAGAATAGGTATGTGTGAAGTGAATTTCTAACTAGTACCTCTTCTTTTTCAATTGGTTTTTAACTTTTAATGGAATGTAGTCCCAGAAAAGAAAATTTCCAGTACATGCTGTATATATTTGAGGGAAAATTTCAAGGATTTTGTCATCTCCTGTGGTTGAATTATGTCCCCTTTGAATTTCACATGTTGAAGTCCTTTAGTCCTTAAAAAGTTGATGTCCTTTGGGGATAGGTTTATCACAGATGTTGTCGAAGCTAATGATGACATGGTCCTGGAGTGTGCTGTGGCCCTACTGAAATGCCACCAGTTAGTTTCCTTACCTAAAAGGGAAACCGGGGCACACGGACTTGTGTGGAAATAGCTCCATGTGAAGAGACCGCAGGAGGGATGGCGGTGTAGAAGCAAGCCATGGCGAGAGGCCGGGGACAGGTGCTTCCCTTGCAGCCCTTCAGGGGAGCTCGGCTGCTTGCACCTGATTCAGCACTGGTGGTCCCCAGAGCTGTGAGACAACACATTTCCAGTGTTTGTGATAACTTCGATGTTACGGCCCTAGAGCCAGGGACAGCAGGCTACACGGTCCCATCGGTGTAGCCCTGCGTGACGCCGGGGCCTCCCCTCTCCTCGAAAGCGTATTTTCCTTTTGGAGGCCCCAGCTCCACACCCAGCTCTTGGAACTTGCTTTGTTCGTCTTTTCCACATTAGACATTTATAGTGTCTGGTGAGGCTGAGCTATGACATAAGTAGCATGCCTATAATATTTACTAGGAGGCCTTTCTTTTTTAAATCACTTTCATATTATCTGACCAAACATGCCCTTGGTTACAGACATACCACAAAGCACAGGACATCTTGTAACGCAAAGCAGTCTGCAGCCTCAGCCATCTCCACCCTCCTCAGTCCCCAGCTCCCTTCCCAGGGGAAACCACTTTCGCCAGCTTCCATATTTAGTGATTTTGGTGGTTACTGCGGACTTCAATAATGTGCTTATGCTATGTTTCCTTAAAGATCAACTCTAGACATTATCTCTCCACTCGCCACCACTAGCGCTCTTAAAGAGAAGAATCACTGATTCAGCACACATTCCTGATGGCCTGCGGGTCAGCGGGCTTCATTTAGAGTCTCACTCACTGTGCATGTAATTCGAGTGAAGAGTTTTGGCTTCTTTCGAAGGAAAACCAGGAACTGGGATTTCCACGGAGCATGGTGCAGGACAAGAAGGGGTTTGGCTTAGCTACCCAAGCTCAAATTGGATCTCGGTCATTATGTTTTTCCTCTTTAATAATTTTTTGATCTAACTATATTTACTTAATGAAAGTAAAGCAAAAGTTGAACTTAAAATATGTATGTTACTTTCCTAAGAATGAAAAAAATGTCTGATAACTTTTTGCTTAAAAAATTCCACATAGTGAGGTGTGTTTAACAGGGAAGATGCTTTATGTTTGACCTTAGGCACTAACTGGATTGCTCTGCAGCTGTCAGCTGTGGTAACTTGTGGCACTAGTTCGATTTGGTTTTGCAGAATTCTTTCCAGGGATTTTTTATGGGGTAGCCAAAGAATAAGACATGTGAGAGGAAAAGGGGGTTGAAGAGACCATCAGCCTTTCTTGGAAAAACAGCATTCTGCAGTTCTTATTGTTCTGGAGATGCTATTACGTAGATGACTTTGGCTTATCACTTAGCAAACCTCTTTTCCTCCAATGATGACAATGAAATAAGTTTTACAAAAATGTACCTGTTGACCACTCTGGCTTCCATGGAGCCCTGCTCACATCATCTGACACGCGCCTGCTGCTCATGGCTAAGCTGATCACAAAGGTAAATGCAGACGGAAAACAAAGTTCCGCGTGTAACTACTCTGCGTCACAGCCGCCAATACATGGGAAAGGCCTGGCGGAAGAGGAGGTGCTAAGGGCTGTGTCTGCAGACGGACGGGCAGAGTTGGTGGTGGGGTGAACACAAATGCAGGGGGGATTCTGGCTGCAGGACTTTCTGCCGCCTGCCAGGCCCCTTTCTGGAAGCTTTCTCTTGCCAGCTGAGCGCGCGATGGCTCTCTTTCTGTGCTCCATCTCTGTGACAGATCTCGTGTGACTAGATCACCGGCCCTCACGTCTCCCACAGGACTTATGTAAGGTTTCCTCAGTCACCTACTTCTTTTTTCCTTCCCGTTTCACCTGTCACTTGCTCGTATTTACAGTCAACTTGCAATCTCTTTCTGTACTCCTTGCCTCCCTGAGCCTTACGAAAGCCCACTGGACATTTCTGCCTGCATGACTCAGAAATTCTCAGACTTGATGTTCCCCAACTCAGTCACCATTTTGGTTTCCTACCAAGCATCTGTCCCCACCTGCCTCTCATCTGGGTAACACACTCATTCTGTCCACTTATAAGTGCCAGAAAACCAAGCAGCAGCTCTGTGTGCAGCACTCTTCGGAGCTGCTTTCATTTTACCCACAGTGTGCAAACCCTTGTGCTTCTCTTCCTGTGCACTCTCCTTGTCCCCGTCCGGTCTTGTGTAAGTATGTCCTTAAACTATAGCAGTATTTTCATAGTTTGCTCTCCATCATTAGATTCTTTAATCCTCCATTTTTAAATTTCATGTCTGGCCAGGAATATTTTGCATAATAGAAGTTGTTACTGTGTCATTTATCTGCTCAAAAATCCTTGATTAGATCCCTGGTGGTTTTCAGGTAGAACCAAAACTTCATAGCCCGACATCCACCACTTTCGGACAGTCCTCACTGGACTTCCCTTAATAGAATGTGTCCAGGGCCCCATGCGGAGCGGGGTTCGCACAGTGAATACATGAATAATGGACAAATGAATGGTTGAGTGGACGAATGAATGAATATCGTATCAGGCCTTGAGCTTGCCAGAGGTACATGTCTCACTCATGCTGCCGGGAAAGCTGTTTTACTCCTTCTGAAATCATGCCGTCTTATTCCACATGTCATTTTGGTTAAGCTTTTCATGATTATCTCCATCTCAATCATTTGTTTCTCAATTTGTGATTTTGGAGCATTTTATTCATGTAATGGTTGTAGTGGTTAGTAGATTGTGTGTGTGTGTGTGTGTGCACGTGTGTGGGTGTGTGTGCGTATGATGTTCACAGAGACAGGGATCTTTCATGCAGTGAACGCTCAGCTCCTAGCACAAATCCTGGCACACACAGGACGTCAGTCCCAATTTGAGTTTCAACCACCAGTTTCATTCAGAGACTCTTTAAACTTCTCTCGAAGTTCTACAGTTTAGAACTTCATGAGTGCTTCTCCTCCTCCTCCTGTCTCTCATCTTAAAGCTGTGAATCCTTCTGTGAAAATGAAGACGTGTGCAGACAGGCTGCGGTACCGACAGAATTAGGGGTCAGGACTTCTGATTCAGATGTCATTGCCTTCACAGAGGTAGCTAAAGTTTTCCTCTCTTTTGGGAATGCTGTTCCTTTTAGAGTTTAGGCACCCTGGGTGGCAAAATAAATAGAATATCACTTTGTGGGATAGGAGAGATCTTCCAGTAAATTTATGGCTGCCTAACCATTTCCCATTATTTGTACTTTGAGAGTAAATATAGAGTCAGGAAGAAACGTTCCTGGGAGCAGGAAGGAGACATGCCAAAGCCTAAAAGGAATCTAATAACTCTGTATTTTCTCTGCCGAAGGGAGTCTCAGACCCCATCTGACTTGTAGCGAATGAATACAATTGTTTCAGGATGAAGAGGTCACATTCATATGCACATGAAGGCTGGCTATGGCTGAGCTAACTGAATGACAGGGCAGTGCGAAGCGGCCGAGCAGGCGGTGGGCTGGCGACAGGGCTGGCGACAGGGCTGGCGAGTGGGCTCTCTCAGAGACCCGTTGGTGCTGCTGCCGGTGTGGACTGGAACTGCTTGGTTTTTGGCTGCTTTCGGTGGTGCTTTGGGAGATGCTGTTGCCTTCCTGTTGTCTAAATCCGTCCCTGCCCCCAGTGACTGGACCACGGAGGGTGCTTTGACTGGCATCGTACGACCTGAGACTTGGCGTCTAGTTTCCTGTGTTAGAAGGAGACATTTCTTTGGGGATTTAACCTTCTGTTCCAAACTTGAACTACTTTGGTAGGGAAATGTGGTCCTAACAATGTTTGCCAGTCACCCGTGGCTTGCAGAGTACTTGTGTTTATTAACTGACTAGTCCTCTCAAGGGACCCTGCGAGGAGATGTCAAGTTGTGTTCTCCTCCTTCCAGTGGCCGGGAATTGGAGGTACGGATGTGCTTGGGGCTTTTCAAGCATGCCCGTGGCCCCGTCACTCTGTGGTGTCTGAACCAAGATTCAGCAACCATTGTTCTTCTTCCTTTTCTTCCTCTTCTTCCTCCTCTTCCTCCCCTTCCCCTCCCCCCTCCTCCTCCCCCTCCTTCTCGCCCTCTCTTGTCTTCCACCACCCATGAGAGGTTCTTACTGGGTAGATCTAGCAGGAAGCATTGGCTGACAAATACACCTTTCAGGGCAAGAGCACTTTTCAGTTGAGTGCAGAACAGACACTTGCAACATCAAAACCATGATACGTGCTTTTGGTATCTTTCCAAATTCCACACGTTTGTCAGCCCTTTGAGCCTGCCGTTTAATCCATGGGATAGAGGTTTGCTTAACCAACTGCTTCTTCCTACCTCCCTCAGAAATGTTTATGAAATATATGACATCCGATAAAACCGTGGTAAGTACTCCTCCAGAAGACGCAGGCTCTGGCTTCTGGAAAGTTCTGTCTTTCCGCACTCAGAATCAGAGAGGTAGAAATGCGCCCTAGTTGAAGATGAGTATTGGATGCTCAGGGCTGAAATTGAGTCGCTATGCCAACTTCTGAGCCCTGTTCTTTTGCCCTTAGATCTATTGGTTAGGGGTGATTTTGAGGATGTGACCAGCCAGAGGGCCTGGCTTTAATCCGTGTGTTTCTCAGAGAACATATTGGCACCTTGTTATTTTTCTAAGGAAGTATGCAGAGCCCGAGGACATTTGCACCATTTATCCACCCGGGTGTGTGTTTTTTCATGTAGCAAGTGCTTTTTCATTATCCACCGTGTGTCTATACTGTGCGGAGCTCCTGGGGCACTAGGAGGACCAGGCATACGGAGTGGAGCAGGTGGGTCATTCAGTGCTTGGCCTCATCTTCATCGACGGCCTCTTGTTGAGACTCTCGACGTCGCTCTCAAAGGAGGTTTTATTTTGGTTGTAAATAGGGTCATTTATGAAATAGAGACATTGACTGATAGTAGGGGAGATACAGGAAGCCCACTTTAGCATTTCTTAGTTTTATAATATGTCAGTGGTTTCGGTAGTGTTTCAAGGTGGCACAGGCCCCTTACCACTGGGGTGACTTTGTAGAAATGTTTCAGAGGCCACCACCCCACCTCACCCCATCTCCTTTCCACTTCGGAGGAGTGGTGTCCTATCCTGGGAGAGACAAGAGGCCAGGATGAGACAGCTTCTCAGCCTAAGTGCTGGAAGGTAGCAATAGGTGCGCAGGCTGCTGGCGTCTCCCGTCAGCCACAGTCATGGGAACAGAACTGAAGAGGCGTAGGGATACCGCAAAGCCTGATGGAACAATGGATGCAGCAGTGAGACCAGAATAGACGTTTCCTGTTTGGAGTGTGTCCTACTCCTTCCTCCTTCACACAGGACCCTCGACAAAAGAATGACATTGCCAGAGTGCTTTACTTTGCTCTGCGATGCTTTGTGTCATTCCCCAGGATGTGGGCTGGTGTTAATGTCCCCCTTCCTCCCTCTCTCCCTCTATTCCTCTTTCCTGTTTCTCCTTTCCTCCCTTAATCCCTCCCTCCCTTCTTTCTCTCCTTCTTACTTTTGTTCTTTCTTTTGTTCTGTCTACCTTGCCCCAATCTACCCTCTGTTTCTCTCACTCTCTCTCTCTCTCTTTCAAATTGAGCACATCCTGGTTTTATACTCACTGCCAGTGTCTTCTTGCCATGCTCCTATATTGTTCCTCCCAACAGTAAAGGTTGGCCCACATCAAAAGCAGAGAGTTTGCTTTTCATCAGAACAATATTTGCATTGTGAGCTTTGATCTTAACTTTCGCCGAGCTGGAGCAAGACTTCGCCACCAGCCCGAGGTCTCACCCTGCCTCTGGAGTTGGGATGGCCAGGATGTGGTTAGGCTGCTGCAGAGCAAGTACTGCTCGATAGAATTAAGGGCCTGTACCCAGTTTTTTTCTCAGTAAATCAAGCTACAGGAGGAAGAAGGGGAGGAAACCCTCACACAACACAAGTAACTCACTTCTCAGAGACAGAGTCGGCCAGAGTGTTGACCTGCTCTATCTTGCTGTTGTTACTGCTTTGAGTTTTAGACTTGTGCAGAATGAGAAAACTTCAGCTCCACATACTTCCTGGGGTTCCAGAATTAGCTTTGGGCTGCCTCCTGGGTAGTTCCACTCTCTGTACCAGAGGCTTTCAAACTCAACCTGCCAAGACTCAACTTCCTGTTCCCCCCAGCAACCTGCTCTTTCTCTTGAGTTTTTGTAACCTGCCACCAGGCTCCCAAGCTAAGATCCTTGGATTCATCCCACATTCCTTTCTCTCCTTCACTGGATCCTGTCAGTTCTGCCACCTAAAAGAATCCAATTACTGCCTCCTCTCCCCTCCGTACGCCACACGGCTGCCAGGGAGACATGTCTGAGATGCAGATGGGATCAAGTGTTCTGCTTAATCAGCTTGGCATCCCAGATTCCAGGGCTCGCACCCACCCCGAGCCCATGCCAGGCCATGCCTCGCGCATGACCTCGCCGTCCTGGGCTATGTTCGTGGACACCCGGCATCCTTGCTCCACTGAGACACACATCTGGCGTAGCTTCTGCTTCCGGTGACAGCCACTCGCACTTTACTCTCTTAGATTCAGCTGTATTCTCTGCACATTCGTTCCATCTTCTGAGCCTCCTGGAGTGTGGGGCATTTGCTCCTTTTCCTTGGATATGATTTACTGGAAGGAATATGGGCTTCAGAGTTAGGCCAAACAGATCTTAAGAACCTGTTCCACTTGGACTCTCAGTGACCTCGTCCACAACAGAGGCACAGCACCAGTTTCAGGGGATTATTGAGGCACTTGAACAAAGTAACGCCGAATTTCCAATAAATACTCATGTCCGTCCTGTAGCAGATTGTACAGAGCACATTGCCTGGCGGTCAAGAGAACATGGCCCTGAGTCTGGAGGGTGGGGCTTTCAAGCCCAGCACTGCCAGATCCTCATCTGGGTGACTTTGAACAATTAGATGTGCCTAAGTAATTACTCTCTTTGCTGAGTCTTCCTCTCTATCATACTGGCACCCACTCCATGGAGTGCCCAAGAATATTAAAGGAGGTAAAGTCACAACGTTCAGGCCACAGTAATCACATGATAGATGCCAGCTCTAATTGTTTTCTTCCCGCACTCTCCCTGCTGTATCATAGTTGTGTTCTCCTGGCTCTTTTTCTTTGAACTCGAGGGTTCCTAAAGGGACCACAGACTGCTTGCCTCACGCTTGTATCCTCGGCTGCTGTCAGGAAGCGCTGTGAGCTGTCAGAAGTTATTCTTCACACGGACAAAGCCTGGGACAGGGTATCTGAAGTTTTAGCTCAGGACCATGGCCAACAGTGCAGTGTGGCTTTTTCTAGGACATGGCTGTTTACATCTCCACACCCATCCATCCCCCTGTAAGCCCTTTTCAAAACAGGCTTCTCGAAGAAACTTTTTCCTCTCTTACCCCTTAGTAAATTCAGTTCTCTTCTCTTAGACCTCAGGTCTGTCATTAGTTTTTAAAAGAGGTTAGGATGGTCTGTGAGTGACATGGGATAAGATTGTAGATGTGAAAGTGCCAGCGACCGCCTTGTGCTCTTGGCAGTGTGTGGTCTGGCTGCTACCCAGAGCGGCACACTGGTGGGTGCTCTAATGATCGAGGTCCCCCGGCAGGCTGCCCCAGATGGTGGCAACGTTTTCTCTGTCCTTTTCCTCTCCCTTCTTCCCATCCTCTCCAGAATCCCTCCAGCCTTGAATGTGTGTGGTCTGTCCTGCTTTAGACTAGAGAGCGTCCATGCTTGCTCTAGACCCCAGAGTCTGTCAGTTTAAGATCTGTCCTCCTCTTCTTTAATGGAAGAGCTGACCTCTTCCTTCTTTTTTGTGGTGGGCACACACCATGTAGGCTTTTCTCCACCCTCAGTTCAGCTTGATAGACCCCAGTGGTGTTAGACTAGACCCCAAGAGACTTCTATCCCTCTCCTTTGTTCCTTTGTTGTCCATCTATCTGTTTGTCTGTCTGTCTATCTATCTATCTATCTATCTATCTATCTATAAATGTCTCTGTTTTTAAAAAGTGTACCCTAACCTTGTATCTGCAAGGCTGTCTTAGTCATTTTCTTGTCATTGAGACACACTACCTGACACCCACAACTCTAAGGAAGAAGGTTTACTTCGGCTCAGTTTGTAGAGGTTTCAGTCCACAGCCTGCTGGCGGCCAGGCAGAGGAGAAACAGCTCATGGCATGGCAGCAGGAAGCAGAGAGAGCTCAAGGGAGGAGGGAGGAAGATAGACCCTTCCAGGCCACCGCCTGAGTGACCCCCTCCTCTGACCAGGCTTCACTTCCCAAAATATCACATTTAGCTATAATTTAGTGGACTAATCCACTGGTGAGTATCTTGCCCCCATGATCCAGTCACCTCCTGAAAGCCCCACCTATGAGCACATGAGGCTTTGGGGGCACATCTAGATAGAAACCATAACAGAGGCTCTCCAGAGAGTTCTGGGCAGGACAGATAGGGACAGCTACAGGACTGAAATAAAACAAGTATTGAAATATTGTTACCCAGCAGAACTGCGAACAACATATTTTGGAAGATTTCAATTAGTGAAGCTAAATTCTGTTATGAAGATGCTCTTAAAGCATGGTATAAATTAAAGCTCTGTGTTTGTGGTTAAATTTCAAAGGAAAAAGCCTGGTTTTGTTCTACTGTGAGCAGGGTTTTCCACTGCTTTCAAGTCAGATCCTCGAGTTGAAAGTAATTCTTGCCCAGCAGGAATACAGAAACTCAAGGATCCATCCTCTCCAAACTGACGACCAGAAAGCAATGTGAGCAGATTCACTAGGGTCTACCCCATCTTTACCGCATGCATTTACTTAGCAAAGAAATAGAAACACTTGGGATATAATTATTTGTGTCCCGAGAAAGACAATATTCATGCTCTTTCCCCTAACTCTATTCTTATCTTTGTTTTTGTACAAAATCAGAAAATTTTCCTGCAGAATAATCGTTTCTCCACTCTTTAGATGACAGAAAAAATACAGACTAGAAGAGGACACCTCACACCCTGAATTTCCTTAAATTCCTCAAATTCTCGTCTTTTGGCGGGGTGGGGGCAGTGCTGTGTATTGAACTCAGGGCGTTGTGCTTGCTAGCCAGGCGCTCTACCACTGAGCTAAATCCCCAACCCCAAATTCTCCTCTTTTATCTCATTTTCTGGGTTCTAAGATTCTGCTTATTGACTGGTCCCTGTGCCTTTCTTCTTTCCCAAAACCGTGCTTCCCTCCCTGTGGCACCAAGCAGTTTCCTTTCCTAGGGCAATTTTTGGTCTGTTGCTTCCATTCTGTTCCACTCAAAATCCAGTGCCCCTGCAGCCCCCACATCTCCATGACCACCCCACATGGTGGATTCTAACCCTCCACTGAGGGACCAGCCTTCTGGTTGAGAAATGACAGTCTAGGAGTAGACAACGCAAAGTACACTTTCCCTTTCGAATTCCAAGACTCTGTTCGTCTACCTGTCTTTCCCACTCCCCAACCTCATTAATGTAGGTAAACTCAGAGCTGAACCAACAGTTTCAACTTGATAATAAAAGTCCAGTCTGGAACATTGGTCATGTTCCACAAGCCAGTAATCACAACAACAACAAAAGGTAGATAAAGACTGGTACCAGAAATAACCAGCACGAGCAAATAAACCCAGTGTGTTTACAATAAGGACTCCATGGTTAGAGGTCTGTATTTTGAGATGTGTCTTAAATTAAAGGTCTGTGTTTGTTGTGTCTTAAACCCCTTTTAACAGTGAAGGCGAAATCACTGTGAGGTCCGCTTTCCAGGTCAGCAGTTGAAATCGGAGAAACGCTCTGTCCCTGGGCCTGCTCTGTGGGGAAGACGGGACGTCTCGTTTCCTGCAGAGCCAGCGGACATTGGTCTCCTGGGGCTGTGAGTCTCTCCACCAGGGCCGGGGTTGGCCGGGCAGCTTCGTGAGAACAGTTACTGTAGTGTCAGATTTTGAAGTAGCCGCAGACGTAAACTCAGAGGAAGAGATGCATTTCCTGGTGGAAAAGACTCGTTTCTCTCCACATCCCTTCTTAGCACATGCCCCTGTTTCTCCGTACTTGTTCGTGTGTCTGCTGCCCCTCCCTGCTGACATGTGCTCCAGTGTCAGTGACGTTTAGGGGGGCAGAGGAGGAATGGAGCTACCTGTGTGCAAACGAGATGCACCTCTGTGGTCTCCATGGTACTTGGTTGGTACCTGCTGCCTTGAGAAGGTCCCCTCCGTCAGGCCCGGGACTGCGGGCTGCCGTGCATCAGTCTCTCCTGACTGTGGGGTGCTGGCTCGTGGCCCGGGTCCCAGTGACTGGTGCTGATTCACCGGACTTCAGCAGTGCTTAGCCAGTGTGTTTCCCACGCGGTGGTGGTGAGATCCTGGTCCAGTGAGAGTCTCCGTCCATCCCAGGTAAACAGTTCCTGCCTCTGCTGCTGTTTTCAGAGATGAATTTCACAGACGGAAGCAATTGCCTTGCTTTCCAGCAGGGCACTTAGAACATCCAAGCAATCATGTGGCTCCTGGGCAGATTGACAAGCCCAGTGAACAGGTTGCAGTTCAGTAATCTCAACCACAGAAGGTTCCCCTGCGTGGCTGGGCTGGGACCCTCTTCTCTAGTGATTCCTTCAGGGCTTTTGAGGAAAGGTGGAGAAGTGGCTTCTCTCCTTTCATCCATTAGCATCATCATTTACAATTTATCATTATCTGCGATTTGTCCAGAATGTGGCGGGGTTAGAGTTGGACAGCTACATGTGGCAGCTACTAATGTATTAATACAACACACTGTGCTGTACAAACAACGAAGCATACGTAATGAAAGCCTCATAACAGCAGACACTCTTGTGGAGGCTTTCTTGTAAGGATTTCATGTGTTTTGTTGCATTTAATGCTGAGAACAGCCCTCTGAGGAATTAATAGCTCCATCTTACAGATAAAGGGCTGAGGGGACAGAGAGGCTCAGTGATCTGCCAGGGTTGCACAGTGTCGGAGGTCAGAGGTGAACCAAGGAGGCCAGCCATAGAGCCTGAGTTCTAAGCAGCTGCACCTTCCACTGGCTTTTGCTGTCAGCGTTTTCTAGGTCTAAAGAATGTATAAGCAAGCCAAGTAGTAAATCTACTTTGTGTTACTGAAGTATGTATACATGGTGTACACATGGACACTGCAGATTATGTTGTGCACGGTTATAAAGTACATTGGAGTGGAAAGGGATTTTAGAAGCAGTTTATTTTAGCTTCCTGCCCAGTGCAGGGATCTCCAGAGATTCATCATTCAGCTTTGTTTGAACTTTAAGGTCAGGTGAATAAAAACACTAAGGGTCTGCATAAGAGCTGATGCTAATAATTGCTGTAACTATGGAAACAAAGTAGGATACAGAGGCCAACAAATGTTGTTAAACAAGAATTAAAAAAAATATGCCCAAAAGATAGTGACTGAACTTGGGAACTCAAATAAATTGATAAAGGCTGGATAATGGAATGAGGAGACTGGGGAGAGAGAAAGCTAAGCACTATATCTATAAAAGCACTATATCTCATATCTATAAAACATAGTCAAACACTTTTTTGTTTGTTTTAATTAGAGAAATAAATTTTCATGTTCGTAAAAAAGCTTTATGGTAACCATTCATATAATTAAAAAATGGGATGCCTGATAACCATTCATATAAGAAAAAACAAGATGCTGTCTTCCAAATGGAAAGTGCGTATAAAATGTAGCCTACACAGGAAACAGAAACAGTGAGGAGACAAGAACAGCAGTGAATCCCAACATTTAAGCAGTGTGGCCAACACAGGGCTTTAAATTCTCCTGTTAAATAAAGTAAATCAGAGTAGTGGACTAAAAAGGAATATGCAGTGGTTTGCACTCATTACCCAGTGAATAGAAACATTCTAGCCAATTATCATGATGGATAATATTTTATTGGTTAGTCTTTTCTGAAAGTGCCTTGAAGACAGACTTTATGTCTTACTTGCTTTGGCCTTGCAGTGTGAGGCTGGTGTATGTTTGGTGCTCAAACCTGGGTTTGTTTAATGAATTTAACAAAAGATCAGTGGACAGTAAACATAGTATTTAAATAAGAAGTACTATTCATAGGAGAGTGGGTAGATAGCCTAAGAGTAGTGAAGATGTAACAGAATTGAGACTATCTGTGTCAGAGAACATCCTTATAAAATATATGGTACAAAAACTGTTAGAAATGCCAAGACAAGTTGGTGGTAGAATATGGGCTTTGTAGCCAGTCTTACTTGGATTTGAATCGCAGCTCTGCTCTTTGTTAGCCTGGACCAGTTACTTACTTGGACCAGTTACTTACCTGGACCGGTTACTTTTTTAGTCTTATTTTCATCCTCGCAAAGGTGAGGATGGTTTTGTTCTGAAGATCATCTGAGAATGTAGGTGGACGTGAGTGAGGGAAGCAGGTTTGCTGTTCTCAGTGGTTGTTCAGCCCTTGGTTAGTAGACAACCCAAAGACAGGCGCCATATCCTGGTCATTACAGTCCCCCAGTGCCAACATAAGGCCTCATTAAAGCAGACATCCAGTTGTCTACTAAATATTGGGTAATTCTTAAAAGGAGCACATGCCTTAAACTGATTGCCTACTTAATAACAGAGATCTGACTACAGTGACTTTACAGATTAGGATTTTACTTTCTTACATAAAGTCCAGATGTGAGTGGCTTGTTGGTGGTTCCATGAAGTTGTCAAGATCTCAAACTTCTTTTCTCCTTTGGTTCCACCAGTGCAGATACTTTCTGCCAAAGCTTAAGGTCACAGAATGGCTGCTGAAACTCTGGTCATCATAGCCATAGTCTAGGTCAGATGAAGGAGAAAGATAATACAGGAAACTTCTTGCTTCGGTTGTCTCTCTTTGAAAGCAGTCCTGGAAAGTTCCCCCCAAATTCTGTTTAATCTCTCATCCCACCCACCACCACCTGTAACAAAGGCAGAGAAATGTAGGTTTTTTAAAGTAAGGTCCTTGACCACTTGAATAAAATAAGAAGTTCTAATGTTATTGGTGAAAGAGAAACAGCCAACTATCAGTGTGAAATATTGGTGGTTTTCTTGGGCGGGAACTTCACACATCACCGGTGAAACTTTACTCATCTGTTGGCTTGTCCCCAAGTGGGTTTGCTCATCTGGGGGTCCCAGAGTGACCCATGGGGCTTTCCTGTGTTGTTATACTTGATACATATTGTCAGAGAGATTGAGTTTAGAGGTCTAGGCAATTACGGATAGCTAGGGATTATCGAAGGTTATTTCTTAATTTATTTGACTGGATAAATCATATAAAAATTAGTGGGGACAAAAAAAAAGTGCACTTGAAAAGAGTTTTTCTTTCCATCTTGGTTCCCAGGCATTCAGCCCCTTTCCTAGAGGCAACTACTGTTTCTAACCACCGTGAGGATTTCATGTAGACTTCTGGTCATTGGTCTCTGCATATGCATATGTAGAGCGCTTTGTGTGCTAGTTTATTTTTTTAGAAGTAAATTAGGCCATATCTGCACATTTATTATTTCACTTAACAATATTTCTTGATATCTTTCCAAGTCATACTTAAGAGGCTTCCTCATGTTTTTAACAAGTGCCTAGTATATCACGGATGGATATACCGTTGTTTATTCGCTCAGTGAATTTGTAACTATAATTATTTTACCGCACTTCTTTGGATGGATATTTGGTATAATCCAATATTTTGTTATAATACAAAAGCTGAAATGAATATTTACAGAAATATGTCATTTGTGTATGTGTAAAAGTACTCCAAGAATTAGAATTTACCAGGACTCAGAGGGGGCATGTTCTTTTGACCTTGAGAACACCTTCAGGTATACACTGTTCACAAGCACAGGGCCGACATGTAGTCCACTAACAGTGTACTGAGGATATAGTTCTCCTCTACCCTCTCTCGATGTACTGTGTCCTCGAACTTTTTGACTTTGTTCATCTAACTAGTGAAAATGACAGCATCTGGTAACTTTGATTTGCTGTATTGCACTTTGAGAGAGCCTGTGTATCGTATTGTACATATGAGAGCTGTTTAACTTTCCTGTTTAGATTTTTGCTTGTTTTTCTCTTGGGTTAACTTTTGTAGGTATTCTTTATAGTTTAAAGAAATGAGCCTCTCTTTGGTCACGACTATGCTTTCCGTGGGACCTATGACTTTGTTCGTGGTCTTTTATGCAGAAAAGATTTGAAAACAATTTGTATGGTCAAATGTAGTAATCTCTTTGTGTTTTTCTGTGACATGAAACCTGAATGCCTTCCACCCACCTCTGCTCCCTCCAAGTGCAGGACAGAGTGTCATCAGGAGTTACAGGAAAGCGTATGTCGTGCCTTCCAGAAGAAAGAACATTTGAACAGTTAGAGTTCGAAATGGAATCAGCTTTTTCTTGCAGTTTTCTTGGTGGCTCGGTAAGCGAGCCGTTCTTCTGAGGCCTCCAGGAAGCCAGTACTCTTTATTTCTGCAGCTCTCTTTCTGGATTTTTAAGAACTTTGCGCTTTTTGATGGGCGTCATTGGTGAGCAGTTCTTAGGAAATGAGCACATATACTAATGAGACATACAGGACTCATACCTGCATAGCAAAGGACATTTGGAAGAAATCGTATAGTTTGTGTTAGGTAAAGAAGTTTCTGACACAGTCCGGTGGAGTGGTGGGAGGCTGAGTTTAGAGGCAGAAGCCTCTGGCCGCTGAACTCCAGTGTTTTCATCCAGAAAGCGGGGACATTAAAACAGCCTATTGTAGAAGATTGCCGTTACATTTGTCTTCAGAGTCTAATGCCCTAGGTATTTTTTTAAAACAGGATTCAATACTCAGAAAAGTTAGCATTTTTATTACTATCCTGTAGATAAAATTCCGTTACTAAGTGTTTTGTTCACCAAGCATGGGGACTGCTGTGTACTAAACACTGCACTGGATTCTGGGCATAAGCTGAGATTCGACGAGGTGCCCGTTCCCATGACCGTAACCCAAAGTTGTCCAGAGGGATGGAGACCAGACGCTAATAAAATCACTATTAGATGCGGAAGGTGGAAAGCAGTGTGCATTGTAATGTGCACCACAGAATAAACAGAACATATGCAAATAATTTATGTTGGCAAAGAGCCTCTGAATGAGTAGCAGCTGGGTTGGAAAACCCAGGAGGAGCTCCCCAACCCCAAACCCAGACAATGCCCTTCTCTCACGCAGGTAACCGGAGATGACAGCGCAGGATCAGGTCCCAACACACAGCCTTTCATGGCCACAGTCCCTCTTTTCATCTCGGAGAGGATAAAAGAAATAGACTTCCTGGCTGGGCTCGTCCTGGTAAACATTTTGCGGGCTCTGCAGAACCACCACCCAGTCAAGTTCAATGTGCTGGACCTGCAGTTGGTTGAAAACAGCAGGGCTTTTGTCAGCGAACAGAGCTGCAGTGACAAGGAGGGCATGTGTGAAAATGCTGGGCGTCTCATGCCTAGGCCAGCTGCTCTGGGGGTGCCCTTTTCTGTACCTCTTGAAACCCGCCGCTGTCTGTCTTGTCAAGTAGAGTCGAGGCATAGTGAGCAATTGGATTTGGTTCTTCAGACTACACAGTCTTGGTGGCGTCTAATCATGAGTGTGTTCCCAACAATTGTAGAAACTTTGTGAGAATTCAAGGAAAACAGGCTGTTCTATAAAATGTTTCAGATACATTTTAGGTTAAGAATCATGTTGGTTCTTTGTCAGTGGTTTTATTGTTGTTAAGAACCAGCAACCCATGAGCTAAAAGTACATGGATTACTGGAAGCCAGCCTTGGCGTGATGCATGGTCTGAGTTGCTATTTTGATAAAAGGAAATGCTTCAGTGGAAGGTCCTGGCTGCCCCATCAGGCATCCTAGACATGTTCAAAGTTGCGCTCATGAAGATTGCACCACAGAGGGGAAGATGTCTGGGCGTGACGAACCCCATGGCGGACTTCCATTGGCGTCTAGATTTTGATTCACTGTATGCATCCCTGCATGGGTCTAGAGAGGATCTCCGATTAAAAATACTTGCTATGTTGGGTAATAGTGCCCAGAGTATTTCCTTATATTTTTAAATTTTATGTGCTATAGAAAGCTGATTAAAAATAAAAGGACTATGGTTGGGTATGTCCACAGGCCACCCAGCCTTCTTTTGGTCATGGTTGATGCTAGTTGTTCCACCTGAATTAGAGCTGCCCAGCTCATGGGTCTGCAAGGATTTTTATTCTCCTGAGGTAGCCAAGGAGGAAGCGCCAGGAATTAGGCCATTTCCCCTGTAAATGTTCCCACCCAGTGCCAGCACAAAGGGAATTCTGCTCCCCGCCCCATCTGTGGTGATACAAGATTCTCAAATCTACCTGCTTGCCTAGAGATGGACAGGGGATGCCTGGAGCCTCTGGGGAGGTGGCAGAACAGATGTGTGGATGCTGGGCCAATTCCGAGCCTGGTCGGGGGTTGGTTAGCGATGGCCTGCATGCAGGTTCTAACCTTCCACCTGTTTTTATTTACCTGCCTGCGAGTTTGACTGTGTCCATGGTTTGCTGTAGCTGTGGTTGTCAGAGGCTAAAATTCCCACTAATGTCCTTGTTTTTGTCTTCCCTGGTGACTTAGGTCTCCCGAGGGATGTCTTTATAAATAGGATGCAGGTCTGCCATTCTTTTTGTCTGGAACCCTTGTTATCCTGGGTTTCTCCATGTGGTGCTTCTAAGAGGGCAGAGTGCGGAGCAGGAAGCACCTTAACAATTCTGTGATGTGGGCTCAGTGGCTAGGGAGTTTCTAGCCTTACAGGTGTCTGAGCCTTTTGATTTCCTTCCTTATTTATGTTCTTGGCTCATTCTTCAGTGGTGTTGATCAGCTTTTGTGCTTATTCTTAATGGTGTCAGGAAATTAGATTCCCATTAGTTGCTGCATGTCTTTTGACGTTGTTTATGATATTTTTGTGCAGGAAACTTTAAAAAATATTAATAAGTTTGACTTTATAAAGTTTATAAAGTTCTTACAGAGTGTCTTCTAATTTTGTTTTTATCCCTAGGTGAGACAGGAAGGAGAGAGGGAGCTGAATTGGGTATTTCTCTTTGCCTGAAGCAGATGTTTATCAGGTAGATTCTGATAAAACTCCAGTAGGTTAAGCTTTGGCAAGAGTTTCCCTTGAAGGCAGACCTATTCAGAAGAGCAGAATAGCTTGGATGTCTTAAAAAATGGTTACTGTTCCCCTTTCCCTCTTTGAAGCAGGAGGGGATTAATTTTTGGTCTTCATAGCGAGAATTTGGTTGACTTCAGGCACGAAAATGTGGGGCCCTCTTAAGGCTGGGTGCCAGGAGCTTTTAGTCTCTCATGGTGGACCAGGAGCAGTCTCCAAGTACTTATCAATTACTCTTTAAGAACATTAATCCGTGTTTGCAGTACATAGTGATTACCTTCACTGTGGGGAGTTGGCCTATATATGTAACACGTCTTCATTTTTTTTTCATACCAGGCCCCCCACCCCCTCTCTTAGTTCCTTTCCCATTTGCAAAAGATCTATCTCCATGTTTCCTATTTTCTATCTTTTATTTTGCTGTTTATTTCTACTTTGGTTTTCTCATATAAGGGAAACCATGGGATATTTAAATTTGTGTGTCTGATTTATTTCACTTAAGATGATGGTCTCCAGGTGCATCTATTCTCCTACGAATGACTCAAATATATCCTTTGTCATGGCAGAGCAGTACTCTATTGTGCATAAATATCCTTTAAGTCTTCTATGCAATGCCGGGGCAGGAGAAATTTCTAGAGCCCCTTCTCTATGTAAGATATGATTCTCACAGTTAGTAGAGGTTTCAGTCTGTAGTCGGCTGCTTCCAAGTCAGGGTAGTATAGAAGAGGGGCATAGCCGAGGAGAAATAGCTCATGGCAGGGTATGCAGTAAGCAGCAGCAGCAGCAGCAAGCCTCCCTTTCCCTTCTTACTTCATCCAGACTACAAGCCTATTGGTTGGTGCCACTCATGCAAGATGGGTCTTCTGTCTTTGGTAAATCTATTCAGCCACATCTAGAATTATGCTAATCCAGCCAGTGGACTGATCCAGTTACCATAGGTCCATAGTCCAGTATCACACACCCATGTTCCAGGCACCTCCCAAAGCCCCACCTGGAGAGCATTAGGCTTTCAGGGACATTTTAGATATAAACCAGTGGTGTTGAACCTGTGGCATGTGTGCCATAGTGGGCACATGGAGCTCTGTCTATCTCCTCACAGGCCAAGTCTCTCCAGCAGCCAAGCATCAAATAATAGTTGTTTTTTTCTAAACTAAAACCTTAGTATTCAGGTTTAATTTCGATGTTGGCAGTTTGTGATAAATAAGTGGGTTTTGGGTTGCAGTTTGGGCTCGTCTCTAAATGGTTCACCATCACTGATGTGAGCCATAGCACTCTGTGAGCCTACTTCTCCAGTAGACTTAATAAGAGTTGTGATTTTTCAGTCCTTCAGCTTCTTTCTGTGAATTTCTTTTTGCATTATGAAATTGTTGAAAGATAAAAATAATTTTGTGGCATGTAAAAATTATATCAAGTTCAAATTTCAGTATTGACGAAGTCCGATCGGAATATCATTGATGTGGCTGCGGCAGAATGAATGAGGATCTGTATAATCAGCAAAGTGTCAAGTATTTACCGTCTGACCCTTGGGAGAAAGCTTGCTGGTCCCTGGACACAGGACCTGGTGAAGCTTGAATCTCTGGACTCCGTGTTGAAAGTCAGGGTTTTGGAGCGCCTGTGAAGTGCTGGAGACATCTTCGCCTTGAAGGCTGGTGAATACTTGACGTACCCTCGGGGAGCTTGCAGCCTTGTGAGGAGCTCTGGAGGGTCAGCGAAACCAGCGTTTATATTGGTTCGGAGTGGACGCTTTCGGGCGAGAGGCACTGGGGTTCAGTCTGCGTGTAGAAGGGAGGTACTTGATGAAGGCCCGAGGGCTGGATCTTCGTAGAAGCGCCAGGGCAGGGGCAGCAACTGCTTTTTCTCAGCGGGTATGACATGGGAGCCTCCCATGGCGACGTCGGTCTCACAGTGCGCTTGCAAACATGTACACTGTGTTTGTTGTCTTGTTCAATTCTGAAGTTAACTAAAATGTGCTGTAGTTTGGGGCCTGAGTAGCTCATTATCAGTACAGTATTCAGACCAAGCCATCAGCCTCATCCTGAGAAGTCACGACCATGAAGAATTTCCTAAACATTTATAAATTGGTGGAAATGCTTGAATATTTCCAGGATGGTCATTTATTGGGCTGGTGCTGTTTACCCGCTTGCCGTATCCTCTGAAGACCCCTTTGGATTTCACGTAAAAGGAGGAACCAAGCTGCAAACTGTTTATTCACTTATACCTCATGAATAATACATGCTTATTATGAACTCCGTGAAGAATAGGAGTATCAGAAACCTTGGCTGTGGCCCGTATGTAAACTTGTTCAGTTCTCATTATTATATGCAATAGCCATACAACATCAGATTCTTCTTTAAAGCGGGTTGAGGGTTGGAGGGTCTGTGCTGGGATCATGTAATAGGACAGATGCAACAAGGAGATCTACGGTTTGGATTTTCTTATTCATTAATGACTTTCCTGAAGTCCAGGTGCATAGAAAAGTGAAGTGACCACTTTCAGGCTCTCGCTGGAGGCAACAGCATGAAGGTTGGTCCCCAACAGGTAATGGCTTTGAGTGTTTCTGGCCAGGTCCCCAAACTGCACTCTTGACTGTACACTCTGTTGTGGTTTGGCTGGGAAGCAGAGACATCTCCCTCACTACCTGCTTGTGTTCTTCGTCAGGGAAGTTATGAAATGCGGGCTGATGAAGCAGCGAGATGACCTGCGAGGTGGTAACTGAGGCAGAAACGAAGAGCGCGTTCTTGACTGTCTCACAGCTCTCCTGGAGTTTAGACTTGATGGGGACTCTGGCTCAGTGGAAAGCTCACCTCGAAGGCACCTGCGCTGCACTGTCATCCCAGCGCCGGGGGGCTCGTGCCTCTGCCTCAGTCGTGTGCACTGACTGGCTGATGCCGCCCTTAGTCAGGGATCTCACTGCAAGTGACAGTATCCAGCGAACAATGTTGATTCGCTGTCTCGACAACACTCAGGAAGGGCACATTTCAGGAATGACCAGAAACAAGTTTTGAATATTGACAGTCTTCATCTTTTTCCTCTGTTACTTTCCTCCTTTCTTCTTTCCATCTCTCGTTTTCTCAGTTCTTCGTCCCTTCAGATTGGCATCTCCATTTAGTGGGAAACACGGCCCCCGATGACCTCCTAAGTCCACATTCCCTGCTTCATAATCAGAAGGGCGTAGGATTTGTTCTTCTGGATCCCCGTTTCCCGAGAGGGGCAGGTCTGAGCACCTCCGCGTTCATCTTGTGTGTGTGTGTGTCGCTGTGGTCATGGCTGTCCCTCCAGAGGAGATGGGGACGTCACCTTGACCCGCATCCTGGAATAAGATGCGGGGTAGAGGAGGACCCAGCTCGAGCAGCCGGAGGGCACAGGCTGGCGTCAGCATCCAGACCGCCTGCTCTTGGAAGAATGAGGGCAGCTCTTATGTCTCATGTTCGGTCGTTGTCCCAGCCCTGGTCTCGTGGCTTCGCAGGCCTAACGGTTTGAAGTGCAGTTTTGTTCTTCCTCAGAGGAGCGTGGCCTCGAGCCTGTCATCTCTTCCTTTGTGGGGGGTGATCGCCTCGTGGGGTGGCCTTCCAGGTCCCGCTTTTCCCTGAACTCAGGGTGATTGCAGGTGTCCCTCCGGGGGGCCTGGAAGTGGATGTTGTGAAAAGCTGGCAACTGAGTGTCTGCAAATCCTAAAAATTAGTTACTTTTATCTTGTGTCCTCAGTCTTAAAGAGGAGGGAGACAGACTGGGTGAATTTAGGGCTAATAAACATTACAACGCAGACACTCCTTTGTAGTTAAAGTGTCTAAGTGCAGGAGCTGAGCAGGGACCTGGCCCAGAGTTTTAGGGTAGTAAAAAACCCAAGAAACTGAGTTTCCTTGTCTTCTTTCTACCTATCTTTATTTCTTTTATCCTACCTCAAGACAACCCAACCCCTCTGGGGACGTGGTGGCTGAGGCAGGCCTAGTCTAGATGTTGTGGTTGGGCAGGGAGTGGTGTCACAGGCCTGTAATCTCAGCACTCAGGGAGGCTGAGGCAGGAGGACACAAGTTCCAGTCCAGCTTGGGCAATTTAGTGACTTAGTGAAACCCTGTCTCAAAAGGAAAAGTAAAAACTCGCTGAGAATGTAGCTCACTGTGGAGGCCCTGGGTTCAGTCCCCAGCCCTGCAAGAAAAAAAAAAAAAAAAAAAGGAAAGAAAAAGAAAAAAAATACATATATAGTGATGTGATTGGAGCAGAGGAGACTTTTTTACGGAGGAAGGAAAGCTAGGGAATCGGACAAAATGTGAATTCCATTCAGATCCGCTGTGAAAAGCCCCCAAGACAGGGATGACGCTGCTGTGGGGCTTTGCCGAGAGAGAGCCGAGAGCCGGGCTCACCCATTCCACTGAAGAAAGTTTTATTTTGTGACTCGGCTTGGGGGCTCTTCTCGTGTGGGCTCTAGCCTGCTGTTCCAGGCCTAACTCCCTTTGCTCTTTTTGTTGTTGTTGAATTTTTATTTTTAGTAGTACATGTTTGTGGTACATAACGATCATATTCCTCATGGGGAGTTGTCTCTCTGCTTCCTATTATCTGCCTTCTAGTGTGCTCTTCATTTATTATACATTGAAGCCATGTGATAGTTAAACTTGTGTGTCTGATTTATTTTACTTAACATTATGGTCTCAAGGTACATTTGTTTTCCTACAAATGACTCAAGTTTATCTTTCTTTCTGACAGAGTGGTGCTCCATGGTGTGTAAATACCACATTTTCTTTATCTACTCGTCTGCTGATGAACATGCAGGCAGCTTCTAAGACTTAGGTATTATGAATTGCGCTGCTGTAAACAAGGGTTTGCATAGATCATTGTAATATGGTTCCTTAAAACTCTTTCAGGAAGATATCTAGAAGGGCAGTAGCTGGCTGGAATGGAATTTCTAGTATCTCTTTTTTGAGGAGTCTCCATACTGATTTCCATAGTGATGTACTAGTTTACACTCCTACCAGCAATGTAGAAGGGTTCCTTTTTCACCATAGCCTCGCCAGCATTTGACGTTGTTTGATTTCTTGATCATGGACCTTTGTGCTCTTACCCCCACTGTCTACCCCCGCAGATCAGATCAGTTCCCAGAGCTGTCCCCGATGCTGTCTGATGATACATCTCTGAACATCTCCACCCTGAACTGAGTCCCACCATCCTTACTATCTTAGGTGTCTACCGGTCCATCCCTCTATCCACAGCCATGGAGTAGAGTTGCTATTCCAGGCATTAGGGATACAGAGTTAAATAAGACCAAGATTCTGGCCTCATGGAATTCACATGCTAGTGTAAGAAGCAGATAACACAAAAATAGTTTAATGTCAAGTGTGTTGAGCATTGCACAGGATTGGAATTTAAAGCAAAGCAAGGAAAAAGAAACATGGAGAGAAGAGGACAGAGCCTGATGATGATCAACACGTGCCTGTGGTTCATGGAATCTGCCGGATCACTTGGGGCAGCAGGCAAGGCAGGCCTGCAGCTCTGAAGGGCGGCAGTCCACAGAAGCAACACCAGCCTGCCGGTAAGAGCCCGGCCCAGAGCTGGGCCTACCTGGGTTCCATTTTGAGCTCAGCCCCTTACTGCTGGTGGACCTGGCTGAGTTGCTGCCATTTCAGACGCTTAGATTCCTCGTCTCGTTCACAGCTGTCTCGAGGGTTAGGTGAGGACGCAGATGTAGAAGTGTGACAGCAGAAGCTGGGACAGGTAAATGCCTGTTGCTTACCTGTTGCTGTTTGAGATGATGCTTCTGGCAAGGTGTCCAGTATCACCACACTGCTGCTGTTATTTTTACTATTTTTGTCTAGTCGCAGAAGACATTTAATGTGGGAGGTTCATCTTCGCATGAGGAAGCAAGGTTCCTATTTTGATGCGTGCTCACTAAAACACCCTTGTGCTGTGGAACCCAAGCATACCTCATCCAAACGTGTCATTGTGGGTTCCATTGCTGAGCTGGGCCAGCACCTCAGAGCCGAGGCCTCAGGCCCGGCCGGGACAGCCAGAGACACACTTTCCACCTCCCAGCTCTCATCACCCACTTCCCCCTCGGCACTCATTGTTCTGCTAGCTGTTGCCCTACCAATTTGTTAGCTGGTTCAGACCGCACCCAGAACAGAATGCCCTCGGTCGGGGATGCTGCCTCAGCTTTTTAACTCAGCTCCTGGGGTGGACAACAGCCCTTCCTTTCTCCGTTGCTCCCTCACCCACCCACTTACACACACTCACAACCATGTACACAACACAAACTAGTGTCTTGTATGGGGCATTATTGAGCGGGCTGTGGACCAAGTGCACTGCCCAAATCCAGAAGTTGTTTGTGTCTGCTAGAGCATCTTTTTTGAAGCTAGCTTCTTCCACACACAGCTCAGAATCGCCCAGCTCAGAATTGCCTGCTCACCCGCCTTCCCTCCCCCCTTCTTTCCTTCCTTCTTTCTTTTCTTCTTCCTTCTCTCCTTCCTTCCTTTCTACCTTCCTTCCTTCTTTTCTTTTCTTTTTGGTTTAGTTTTTTGAGACAGGGTCTCACTGTATGGCTGGCCTTGATCTCACGATGTACCTAGGCTGGCCTGGAATGCACAGTCCTGCCCCCGCCTCCCGAGTCCTAGGATCACAGGGTTGTGTCACTGGGCCTGGCTTTTAAAATTAGGTCCTCTTTTTAAAATTCCTGCTGACTCATAACCGGATCATATTTTCCCTCTTCATTTACAGTTCTACCATCTGTGGTGTATCAAATGATGCACATTGCTGGCCTGACATTTGGGATGGAGAGTAGTGGTTGGATTTTCACACTCGGGGACTTTTCTATGTCCTTTGCTTGTGATGTTGTGTTTGCCCCAACTTTGGATGATGTATTGAAGAAGAGGCCCTTGAACTAGCTTGCTTCTATTCCTTTCCTAAGGGTGACAGCAAGCCACATTTATTAAGTGTTAACTTTGTTTTCAAATCCACTGCTGTGTGTACACTGTACATGCATGATGTCATTTATCTTCCCAATCACCCTATAAATTGAAAACCATTATTACTCCCACTTTAGGGAAAAGAAAACTGAAACTCCAAGAAATAAAGAAATTTTAGAAAAATTTTTCAGCTACTTCCTGTCTATGCAGTTCCAAAGGACCTGTGTGGCAATGAGATAATTTCCAGGCTGTTTTTCCTGTGATGCAGCCTCTAACCAGCTTATTCACTTACAGGTTCACACAGGAAGTAAATTACCCTTAGTGGGCTAGGAGTAGAAGGCTTTGGGAGATATCTTTCATTTATGCCATCAGTTCGAAAATTTTAATTTCAAATGTCCTTGCTTTATATGAGCATCATGCTCCCAAATTTAGGTTCTGGAGACAAATTAGGATGAATAAATTTGCTTTCACAGGTTTGATCTTTGGGCTCCCCTATTCTGTCTGATTTATAAGTTGATGGCGTTACCTCAGTTGCATGAAGTGAGATATTCATGTCATCACACTGTTTTAAAAAAAGAAGTGCACTACTCGCTTCATTGCTGAAGTCCTGCTAATGCAACAGCTTCTTGCTTGGCAGGAGCACTCAGTGTGACCCTTGTCCTGCCCCCGTGCACCCTCTCGACCTAATTGCCCAACCGGATGCTTCCCTCTGACTTTATCTGTTGCTAGTTCCCGCCAAAGCCACATGTACGAGAGCAGTCTTCCACAGGGACAGTGGCCCCAGCAGGGTCACACCGGAGTGATGTCCCTGCCTTCAAGGAGCTGCCCATTGAGTGGGGTGGCAGGATTTGCCAAGTAGATGGGTGGTGCTGCGGAGACACAGGGCAGGTCCTGGGA
>PVJO010012495.1:0-55283 GCA_004026905.1 Hystrix cristata
AACATGTATTGGTACATTGCATACATAATGATCATAATCAACATGGTTATTTTGTACCTGTACATGATACATCTTGGTTTTCCCCCCTCTTCCCCCCTTCCCCTCCCCTCCCTTCCATTCACCCACCCCTCCCTATTTGCAATAAGTGTAACTACACTTTACCATTTTTCCCCCCTTTCATCTTACTTTTCTTTTAACCATTTTTAAAATAGTTACTAAAACATTGTCTATTTTTATTTCATGGTTACAGAAAAGTTGTTGAAAAGTAAAGTAATCCCATACAATCTTTCCACTTGTTTCACATTCACCGGTTGTTTACATTTTTCCTCTCTGGCTTTAACATTCTCTTTCTCCCTTCGGTTCTCTGTATGTGTGAGTTTTTCTCCTGTGTCCTTCTGACTTCTCTCCATGAGTTTTAAAGCACTTCAGTAATATCTGGGACTACAGAGTGTCCCAGACTCACGCTCTTTCTGGCTTAGTCTTCCTATCAGCTGTATCCCTTTGACTGTTATACAGACAACAGTTCTTAGACAAGACGGTACCAGCCATGTATGTAAGGTGATACAAGCTATTTATGCACAGCTTCTTATCAGTGAAGAGAACTCAGAAACGTACATGTCTATATGTACCCGTTGAAATGATAAGCTCATACTGATGCTCCCAATATTATTCAAGACATCAAGATACAGTCTACTTATGTATGTATAAAAACTGTGGGAACCCTGCTCTTTATTAATCCCATCTATTTACACATTTGCTGAACTTAGTAAAGAGAGAAAATTATTTCAAAATTGCTAACCCATATCAATTTTTTAAAAAGTAATGGTGGTTCAGTATTTATCACTTCTTTTTATTTCTTTGAGATAAAATTTAATTAGAGTGAAATGAGCAAGGCTTAAAAGTAAAATTTAATGAGTTTTGCCAAGCGCATCCATGGTTAAAACAGAACATTTCCATCACCTTAGAAAGTTACCTTGTATTTTTTTTCATTTAGTACCTTCACCTCCTACAGAGTAGAGATTCTTAGGACTTTTTCCAAATGGATTAATTTTTCCTGTTCTGCAATGTATAATAAATGGAATCATTCAGCACATAATTTTTGTTTCTGGTTCATTTTCCAACATAATGTTTAGAAGATGAGTCTACTTTGAGGACTAGTTTGTTTCTGTTACTGCTGGGTAGTTTTTTTGCTTTGTGAATTTACCACAAAGTACATATTCGTTTTCTTATTTTTACTACAATTTTTCACTCTTGTCAAAACATTGTTGTGTATGACTATGGACAGACATGTGATTTCACTGATCTTGGCTTCCAATGGTTGAATTTCATGGATAGATGTATACCTTTATAATAGACTGACAAATTCATTTTTTCCAAAGAGCATAGAATATTTACATTTTAATCAGCAAGAAAGTTCTAGTTGTTCTGCATTTTGGCCCAAATTTGTTTTTGATAGACAGTTAAATATTAGTCATTCTAGTGAATATATGAAACTTAATTTTAGTTTACATTTTCCTGATTAATAATGGTATTGAATATCTCATGTTCATTGGATATTTGAACATATTTCTTTCTAAAGTATTCAAGTTTTTGTCTATTGGCATTAGGTTATCTTCTTAATATTGAAATATGATAATACATATACTTTTATGCAAGTTTTTGTTTCAGATTTTGCTTGTATGTTTTAATAAATTATCTGTTTTCTTGAAATTTGATCTTGAAGTCTAGCTGCAGTAACTGAGTGCAGAGTGCAGCCCTGTGCCGTGCTGCAGTCCAGTCACTCAGCACTAGATACTCAAGCTCTCTCTGCTGATCTCCCCACCTGGCCCACAGTCACTAGACTTTCTGGCAATTTCCAACCCAGCCCACCACTTCTGAGCCTTCTGGTGACTCTCCTATTCAGACAAATTTCCTATCTGGACAACCACCCGTTCACTCTATCCTTTTATGTTGGCAAGTCTGAGTTAACCTGATCCATTCCTGTTAATGTCTTAACATGCCTTCTACCCCACAGCTGTCCCCACATATTTTCTCTGGTCTCTCAGCAATCTGTCCCATCACCCCAGCACACCTGGGCTGTGGATGCCCCATCTGGTCTGGTGTAGAGCTTGCTTCTGTACTTAATTCTTCAAGGATGTTTTAGTCATGAATGAATTTAGTCACAATGAAATTTTGGAAGTCCTTTTTTCTCATCTATTGTGATAGTCATACAATTATTTCTTCTAATTCTGTTAATATGGTGTATTCCAATGAGTCATCTTCACATTTTGAACAATCTGTGCATGACGAGAATAACTCCTGCTCATCACAGTGAATGATTCTTTTGAGATGCTGTTGAATTTGTTTTACATTATTGTATTCTTGAGGATTTATCTCACTAAAATTTATGTTTACTGAAGATATTGGCCTACAGTTTGTTTTCATTTGGTTTGTTTATTTGTTGTTTTGTGTTTTTTTGTAATGTCTTTAGCTTCAGAATCAGGATAATATTGACCTTAAAAATGAGTTTGGAAGACTTCCTTCATCAATTCTTCCAAAGAGTTTCTGAAGGATTTTCAAAGGATTGGTATTGATTCTTCCTTAAAAGTTTCATAAAATTCACCCATGAAAACATGAGCTGTTGGACTTCAATAGGAGATATTTTATTACCAATCCAATCTGCTTATACTGGTGATCTGATCTAATACCCACCCCCTTTTGGGGGTGGTGCTAGAGATCGAACTCAGGGCTCTGTGCTTGCTGGGCAAGCTCTCTACCACTGAGCTAAAATCCCCAACCTCCCTACCTTTTTGAATATGTATGTGGTACTGGGGATTGAACCCAAGGCCTTCAAAATGGACTCATCCCCAGACTTTTTTAAATGTTATTTTGAGATAAATCTTAATCACTAAATCACTAATTGGCTCAAACCAGTCTCGAACTTGTGATCCTCAGGTTTCCAGAATGCTGAAATTACAGGCATGTACCACTGCACCCAGCTCAGATACTCCATTTCTTTCTTTCTTTTTTTTTTTTTTTTTTTGGTGGGGTGCTGGGGATCGAACTCATGGCCTTGTGCTTGCAGGGCAAGCACTCTAACCACTGAAATAAAACTCCAGCACCATATTCTCTCTCTTCATGTCACGCTAGGCTATATGTTTCTAGAAATTTACCCATTTCCTCTATGTAATGCAGGATTTTTTGTTTTGTTTTGTTTTGTTTTTTGCGTACAGTTCTTCATAATAATATCTTATTATCCTTTGCATTTCTGTAGTGTCAGTTTTAATGTCCCCTCTTTCTTTTTTGATCTGAGTGTTCTTTTTTTCTTAATCTACCTAAAGGCTTGTAAGTTGTATCTTTTTGAAAAATCAACAATTTTATATTGTCTGTTACTTTTCTAGTCTCATTTTTATTTAGCTCTTCCGTGATATTTTTCATTTCTTTCTTTCCACTATATTTGGTCTACCTTTGTTTTTATTTTTCTAGTTTCTTGAAGTAGAATGTTAGGTTATTTATTTGAAATCCTTTTTTCTTATGAAGACATTCATAAAACATTATGTAGTGTTATAATTTTCTGTTGTAGAGTCATTTTGCAGCATTCCATAAATTTTGATATATTGTGATTTCACTATTCTTTTCCTCAAGAATTTTTTATTTTTTAAAATCCTTCTTTAACCCATCAGTTCTTCAGGATCACAGCACTGAATTTTCATATATTTGTGAGATTTCCAAAATTTCCCATATTATCTGTTTCTGGTTTTGTACAATCTGTGGTCAGAAAATATATTTGACATCAATCTTTCTAAATTTGTGAAGTCTGCTCTGCAGCCTAATCTATGATTTGTTGTGGAGACCCCTCTCTGTGTCCTTGAAAAGGGGGATTCTTCTAGGGTCAAATGACATGCTCCATACATGTCCATCCTGATCTATTTGGTCTAAAGTGTAGCTTATGTTGAATGATTCCTTATTGATTTCCTGTCTATTCATGCTCTGTCAGTGGTAGAAAGTATGATACTGAAGTACCCTCTATTCCATATCACCCTCAGGTCTTTTGTTGGTGGGGGGAGGGGAAGAGGCAGTGCTGGGGATCAAACACAGAGCCTTGAGCTAAATCCCCAACCCCCAGTCCCTCATGTCTTTTGATATTTGCTTTATATCTTGTATTCTTAAAAGTAGTATGAAAATCTTATAGGCAGCATATAGTTGGCTTTTTAAAAAAATCTGCTCAGCCACTATATATCCATTGTTTAGAATATTTAATCTATTTACATTTAAAGTAATTAATGCCAAAGACTTACTATTGCCATATATTTATTATTTTCTATTTTGTAGCTCATTTATTTATTTCCTCCTGTTGCCATTTCTCTTTTTGATTTGATGGTTTTTGTAGTGTTATGTTCCAATTCATTTCTTTATATCTTTTGCGCTTCTACTACTATAGGTTTTTCCTTTGTGGATAGCAACAAGTGTACAAAAAACATACTTGTAATAGATTATTTTAAGCAATAAAAAGTAACATTGATCACATACACAAATTCTACATGTTTTTGCCTCACCAAGCCATTTTTTCTGTCATAAATTACATATTTTTAAATAATTTCTCCTATCAGATTATTGTAGCTATAGTAGCTTTTTGTATTTTTGTCTTTTAATCTTCATACTACAATTTAAACCCAAAACATGTTCCTTTGATAATACATAAGTTACACTTATCTTCAAAGTAAATGTAAAAATGTTCATCTCTTTTTCTTTAAAACCAAGAGAACAGAAACCACACAAACAGAAGGAGGAATGAAAGGGGTTAATTTGTCCTTATTGAGAAGGATAAAATTTCAAGAGGAAATGTTTTTATAGACGGCCTTTATTTTCCATTTTTTAAAAACCCTGCATGCTGTATTGTAATATTGAGATGGGAAGGAGAGGATTTAGCATGCATGTGCCCTTTGCTGTGTTCTTTAACATGTATGAAAGGAGGGCCTTGGCACTTTGACAAAAGCCAAATGTAGGAAGAGGTAAGGTTACTAAACGAAGACCGTCATTATGTCCACGGCCATTCTACTCTTATGTTGTATCAGTCTAAACTATTTTAACAAAAGTCTGCTTTTCTTCATTTTAGATCCAGGGTTTTCAAAACAAATGTAAGACAGACTTCAAAAAAACAGCGTTCCTTCAAATTAGGAAAACTGATGAGGAAAACGAAACTTGATTGGCCCAAATATTTCAAATCATCCTTGTATTTGGCATCCTGCAATCCATTTCACATTGAAAACAGATATCAGAAAATGAGTAAGAAGGAAATATCTTCATTATCCTCACAGGTCACAGATGAGGAATGACGTCTCAAATGTAGTAACTCTCAGCAAAACAATATTTTAAAGGAGTAACTACGGAAGAAGATCATTTGTAAATTAATTCTCTTGAAATTCTCAGTAGCAGGGTACCTCTGCGAAGATTTCTACAGGTTCGGGAGCATGTGTATAAGTGAGAAAGATGCTAAGATTAATCGCTCCTCATTCCAAAGTTTGTGTGAAGTACAAATGCAAAAGTACATCCCGTTACTATGAAAACAAAGGGGTTCATTAAGTGCTTTAGAGTAGAGAGCAAAGAAAAAAAATGGTAGATGAGGGGAGTTAAATTATTTTTAATAATTTAATAGTTATGATTCATTGATTTTTATAGTGTATCATTCTTAATTTTAATTTTCACTATTTTAACTTTGTGAATGAGGTATCATGACCTCTATTTAACAGGTAAAGAAATTGATACTTGGAAAAATTGAATTGTAAATCATATCACCCTTAAGTACTAAAGCTGAGCTTGCAGCGATGTGAATTTAAAGAAAATCTTTCTCCTCTTGATTTTGTTGAATGATGATACACTGGTGGGGATTGATTTTCTGTGGTCTCCAGTGTTTCAGCGATTCTTGTATGCTGGAGAACTCACTTCTTTTCTTCTGGACTATCTACTCAAGGATGTCTGTATAGTGAGCAGCTTGTTAAGCTAAATAGTATGTGTGTCTGACACAGAGTATGTTTGCTTTATTCTCCAATAGATATCTTCATCTAAAACAGGGAGCTGTGTTCCATTGGGTTGGATTATTTTCGGTTGAGATGAAGATCTATCGTATATATGCAGTTCACCTAGTCTACAGGATTCTTCCACTTCTCCACCATGAATCTTGGGAGCCAGTGAAGGCTATGAGAATGCTCAAGGAAGTCAACTCATGAAGAGGCAAGGTGTCTTTCAGCTCACAGTTCTGGAGGCTCCATTCCAAGTGCAGAGGATGCCGTTTCTTTGGGTTTCTGAGCAGAGTAGGGCATCATAGTGGGAACCTGAGACAGAGCAAACCACTCACAACCCGCACACATGAAAGTGTACAAAAGGAACGAAAGACCTCTACGTGCAAGCAGCCAGAAGACAAGTGGGATTCACACATTGTATTCATTCAAAATAAAAGAAGCTAGAGGTGAAGGGTGGACTAAAACAGAGCTCTGATAGCTAAGAAGGAGAGAAGGAACCAGAGCCTGCTGCAAGGAAGTCAAGATAAATGTAGGTTTGACAACAGCTTTCATTTTTTGACTTGTGAATCCCTGATATTCTTGATGATTGTAAATATTTTGGAGAAGAAAGGAAGGTAAGGCAAAGGCAGCAAATTAGAGATAGTGACTATAATATATTAAATCTTAATATTAGTCATTTAAAAGGAGGGATATAGTTCAAATTTAAAATAGGAGCTGAATAACAAAGTTTCTCTGTTTATTTATTTGATCTAATCAGAAGTTATAAGAAGAATGAGAACTCTGGAATACAGGAATCAGGACAGGATATAACTGAAAAGTAAGTGGAGAACTGGCCTTCAGCAGTGATTAGAATGTGTTTTGGCCCGAGGGTAAGAGAGTAGGCAGAGAGGGGTAGGAAAATAGAGAATGAGGACAGAAGTCACTTCAGATAAGTTTTAATTCTCAAGGAATGTTATGGATTCACCTTTTAGATTGTATATCTATATATATATATATATATTTTTTGAAGTGAGGGTATATAAAACTGAGAAAAATGAAAAAAAAATTTGGGATAGATTCTGCAGAAGTACCTCCAAAGCTGAATGAAATTATTTTCAAAATCTTTTTTTTTTTTTTTTTGGTGCTGGGGATCGAACTCAGGGCCTTGCGCTTGCTAGGCAAGCACTCTAACCACCGAGCTAAATCCCCAGCCCCTCAAAATCTTTGAAGACCTGGCAAGTATTAACTTTTTTCACATATTCAGAATGCAGAATTATATTAGTTACTTTTCTAGAGTCAATGGTTTCCAAGAGAGCAGATTTAATACAGGACAATTACAAGTTACAACATTCATATACAAAAGCCAAATGCAGGAAGAGTATAAACCATCTATCTGTTCACTGGAGACCCAAAAGATCCAATCAAGGGCTGGGAGCGCATGGAATGTCGGTGCACATCTGTGTCTGCACTAAAAACTGAAGAAATCTGTACCGAAACCAAGATAGGATGCTTGCAGCAGAGTTAAGGACCAGAGCTCCCCTGAAGCAAACAGCAGCCATCCTCCACAGCAGCAAGGCCCCGAGCTCCTTCTGCAACGAGAACAGCTGAGTTCCCTTCAGGAGAAACAGCCACAACAGAGCTTCTCCTGGGAAACAGCCGGCCCCCATCGTCTCCTGTTCTCCTTTATGTTGTGTTGATAGTAACTGTCAGGTGGATCTTCTACCTCTAGAACTGAACCAGCTCAGTTCAACTGGACATTCCTGGTTAAGTTGACCACAGTAAGTCCACCATAACAGTATTGATATAGTCTGTGATATTTATGAATACCATTTTGCAAAAGGAGAACTAAACCATATAATTTCCATATCCCAGAAGATAATAGATTCCCATTTTATCTCTTCCTCAACTTCCTATCCGTGATTTTAAAATACTCTTAACATGGGTATGAGGATTTAGCTCAAGTGGTAGAGGGCTTGCCTAGCAAGTACAAGGCCCTGACTTTGATCCCCAGCACCCCCCAAAAAAACTAAATAATAAAAAACATTTCCTTAACACATAGTCTAATCAAACCATTCACTCTTTTTGTGAGCTGATTTTTCAAACCATTTTAAATAGAATGTTTCCAGTGGAGTATGTTCTCTATAATTTCTGTGTGCATTACTTTTTTATCTTTATCAATTGCTATATTATTAAGCTATAAGTACATATTTTAGGTAAGGAAAAATTGAAGAAATCACCATTCTGCTAAAACAGTCTTTTAAAGTCTAACATCTATATACAGAGAATACTTATGAATCATATGATGTATTCTACAGATGATGAACGATATATGAGTAAAGTATCTAAGCTAACAATCTAGATTTTTATGGTTAAAATATTATGTAAACTGGATTCTGCAGAATTTCTTCAAGTAAACATGTTACAAACATTCCAATGTCATAGGGGCATGATCATTGTTAATATTCTCTGTTTATGACCACGTAAAGATTCTTTAGGTTTAATATCAATTTAAATGTATAGAAATCTTTTTGTCTTCTATTGAATGTGTGAACCTGAATGTCTACAAAATGTTTCTCTTTTCCTTCACAATATATTCTTTTCCTTAAGAAGGTATTCCTTTTAGAATTGTAATAGGGAACATGGACAAACATAGACAGCGCGGGGGGTAATTATTCCCCATTTATTGAGAACAAAGTCCTAGTGAATTTTGAAAGTTGAAGTTAGAAGTTTCTTCAGAATCAAAATAAACTAATTCATTTAATGTTATTGTTGCTGTTGTTCACCTTAACAGGAGTGTTAACATAGAAACTTGAATTATTCTAACTGAGTAAATTTAAACTACAATTACATGTTAGTCTAATGGTAAAAAGAAAATTTTATGAAAATCATCTTATTCTAATTTTTAGTCTCTTTTCATCCTTTTCTTATATGATTTCACTACTTTTAGCAAATTTTCCATTTCTAAAAAATTAGTCTAGCACATATATTATTGTTTGCTAGAACTCATTCTTGTTTTTTAAACCTTTCGCTACTTTTTCTTGTTTTGTTTTTTTCTAATCGTCTTCTCCCTAGCTTTCACCTTTTCTTCTTTGACTTATATTTTTCCTTAAATATATTTACACTTTTCTCACCTCACAGCATTGTTTCCATTTCTATTTTAGGACACAGGTTTTGTTAACTTTTAATATTAAATGCTTACTTCATATTCCATATGCTCTTCAGAAATACTTATATAAGAGCAAAACTCTAAAGTTCGGCTTAAAATCTCTACTCAATACGCACAAGACACAGAGCAGATAGTAGCATGGCAGACTCCTTTGGTTGTAGCTGACGTTCAGAGAGAAACAACTTTATCATCGCTTCTAATATAAATTTTCTATTAGATATCAAGTTTTTGAGAATAGTTTATGGGGATCAACCCTTTAGATCAAACCAACCTGAATTCTTGGTATTTCATGGTATTAGCAATGTCAGGCAACATTATCCCTGTCTATTGCTGAAAAATCTTTTCTGTTTTTCAAATAAAGTAACAAAGAAAAAGCTACCTATCATATAATTTCTTTGATCACTTGTCAAACTTAAAGCCTTTGCAAGCTTTCTCTGCTTTATGAAGGTTTAGTTGGTAAGAACTAACTTGGCTCATTGAACTTGGTACGTGGAATAAAAAACACAAATACAAAACTGAACAGAGAAAAGCAAATAGATAAACATCTAAATAAAGGGGCATGAGTCATTTCATTACAACCAAAAAGTCGGTTTTTCTCTTTGTATACGTGTGTTTTTACTGGTAGAACTAAGATGCCTGATTTATTTATTACAATTTGCATTCACCTGTATTAATTACTGAAGGACTTTGATGAGAAAGGGATCCAGTTGTCATCACACACTCAGTTCAGTGCAGGATCAGTCTTTTGTTACAGGAGGAGCTCCATGTCTTTCCGGAAGTAATACTTCCTGGAATGTTTCTCATTTAATATTGGTGGCACATTGGCCTATCCTTATTGCTGCTAAAAGCCCGTCTTCACCCTGCCTAGTGTCTTCATCAGAAAGAATATATTTTCACTGTTTAGCCAAGTAACATTGGAGAAGGTTACCTGGGTTTAGGATGCACTCACATAGCCCTTCAGTTTCACAAAGATGGTAACATTTACCATGAATAAATCAATAAGATGGATGCACTAGAAATGCAGTTTGAAAAGGGCAGCGTACTTCTAAAAGCTTTGACTGTTAACTTTAAACTTCGAAAAGAGGATTGAAAGTATAGTCACTATCTTTTTTCATGTTATAAAAAACCTATAACTCACTGAGATTTATAGCAACAGTAAGAACCTTTCCAAGAGACGAAGAAACATAATTACTCTTTAGCATATCGAGATATTTTGTTCACTTTCAGAAAAATGAAACTGTTTATTTTACGATCTTCCCATGTAGTGATCTGGAATTAAAATATGCTTTGATAGAGTTGGTTAGAAGAGTAGAAATAGGAGATTAGAACAGTGCTATCCACTTAAAATGCAATGTCAGAAAACATAAACTTCCTTTAACAAAGTCACAAAATAAATGGTAAATATTTTGATCCAACAACACATTATTTTCTGATGAAACCACAATTAAAAGATATATTTTGGTGTTAATATGTATAAGGCAATAGTCTGTGAGGGTGATGATTTTATAGGTTTACAGTCTTTTCCTGAGGATTCTAGATTTCAAACTTCAAAAAAGCATTTCTCAGAATGTGAAATAATCCAAAATAACAGCTAACTCACAATTTTTAAGAGTTTTTAGGCCAACAATTATTTTTAAAAGCAACAAAATTGTCATTTTGTAAGAGATAGAGCTAATGGATTAAAAATTAAATAAAAATTGTGTTCAGTAGAAAGAGAAAATAGAAATCTCTATTGCTAATGCTTACAATGGCTCCCTAAATAGTTAACTCTTATACATCAAATTTGCAAGACTTCCAGAAATACTAAGCAAGTAGCATCTCAGTTCAGGTTGCTTTCTTCCTTACTCAGATAAAAGGTATATTGGAGATTTCTCTGTGTGTTTAGCGGATTGATTTTAACCATAATATGATTCCAATTGATGTTTACAATTTTCTGAATTATTTTCTGATTTGTTTCAGAGAGGAGGTAATATAATAAAGAAGTTGAATTGAAGAAGTAAAATATATTTTTGTCATTATTATAGTTTGTGTCTACATGTCCCCCAAAACCTCATGAGGTCATAGGTGGAGTTTCTTCAGAGGTGGAATGTGTGATGCTGTGATTGGTTCATTTTGCAATGCTGGGATCAAGGGCACTAGGATTAAGGGTGTGAGTTCCGGAGAGCCTGGATAAGGCACAAGGGACAGAGAGAGCTGTGGTTGTCCCTTGCTTGCTTTGTCACCTTCTGCCCACCATGAACTGTTTCTCCTCTGTGAGTCCTGTCTGTCCTGTCACCCTGCCTCTGAGCCAACCAATTGTGGACTGAAGCTTCTATAAACTGTGAGCTAAATAACTCTTTCCTCCTTTAATTTTAGGTGTCAGGTATTTTGTCTCAGCAATGAGAAAAATAACTAAGACAATCATCTTTTAATTTTTTTTTTAATTTCTAGCATACAGTTTTTAAGTGACTATTTTTGATTTAGTAGAGATAGGACAGGTTGGGAAGTTGTAACAATAATGATAAAGAATGAAGTTATGGCCTCTACACTTTGATAATTATACAATGAAATAGAAGAATTCAACTGTACAATTAAGAATAATAAAACAGAGGACCACAGATTATAGATTGAGCATGGGAAAGCTAGATTTGTGCTGCATTTTAAATGCATTTTTAGGGGACATGTATTTCTCTTACATCTCACTAATATATAGAGTTAATCAGATTCAATAAGGTAAATTGAATAGAGAATGTGTATTTTCTTATGCTAGCAGTAATTTGTTTGGAAGTTTGGAAAAAGGAGTAATTGGAAAGAGGTTCATGTATATTTTAATCAGAAAACTATTAACAAATTTCCAATTAACATATCTTTTCTACCATTAAAGTTTTTCTTCCCCACTACACAATTTACCTTTTCCTCCCTTATTCACTTAAAGAGCTGTTATTTTTTTTCTGTATTACGTTAAACAATTTGGTTTTCACTCTCTGTAAGATGCTGGCATACTTTCCAAGCAGAAGTTTGGTAATTACTAGATCAGCACACATTTTCTAAAGCATGATTTGGAGGGCCCTATGACCCCCAAGAACATATCCTAAAGATCTTATTAATATAGTCATCCTAGCAAAATAATTGTCTCCCTAGAGTACACATTTGCAGCTAAAATTTAATGATTTTCTCGATATAGTTACATATATATGAGAAAGCTGTATCATTCAAACTCTTGGGTGGTTACTAGTTAGAAGTAGCACATTTTTTCTCCCAAATGTAAAAATGAATTTATATAGTGATTGTCAGTTAACACAGGTCTCTCAGAAATAAAATTATCATGTTATAGCAAAAAGAAAATCTCAACCTGAAGTTTATTCTAATAATTGGAATATCATAGATGGTTAGTGAAATATAGAATCGAAACAGTAAGCGATGATAGAGGTTTTAGAAAAAGGTCAAGAGAGGAAAACATGTTGAATCATTATCTCCAAAGTAGTTGCTCAAAGCACAAGACGTTATTTTGTTATGAAATTTTGTTTTTTTTCATAAAATAAAAAAGAAAACAATTACAAACGAATTGAAGAAATAGAGAATGAATAGTCAGCATCTATTTAAAATATCCAGAACTTTGTGAATTGGCTACATCGCAGTGTCAATGAAAAGGATGATTCTCTGGTTAGATTGATTATGATATTGTTTCAGGGAGGTTTTTGTTCAATGCAGTTCAGATTTTTGAGAAAATGATCATCTAGAGAGGACAAACACATTTACTATTTAAAATGTTGTTTGGGAGGTAATGGGACAATCTACAGATCTTGTAAAGTAGAAGTTTAATGTATTGGCTTTTAAGTTAGAGAACTGGACTTCAGGCTATTTATTTAAATTTGTATTTTTATACATGTTAATGGGCTTAGTTTTTTGTCTTTATTAGTATATTTTTGCCATACATAATGATTGTATTTGTCATGGGGAAATGGTGCCTGTACGTAACATATCTTAATTCTTTTGCCTTCCCCTTAACCTGCCTCCCCTCCTTTCTCCCAGTGGAATTAGAGATTAAATTTGGAGTTTACTTGAGTTTTATGCTATGTATAAGGAGGTAATGAGCATGGTCCTATGCAATGGAAATATGGGTACATAGAGAAGAATATTTTTTTCATGGAGATGACAGTACAACATTCCTTGAGGGACACAGAAAGAAAGAAGAAGAAAATAATATAAAGCAAAATCACTACAATAGAAGAACCAAGACAATAGTTTTTAAAAATTTAATGAAAAATGCTTTTCAAAAAGTAGAGAATATTAGGTGATGGAAGATTCTACTGAGAATTTTAGGAAAATCAAGATAAAAGTAGTTATGGGCTTGGAGTAAGGAGAATCCAAGAAACTCCGTGATAGAAATTCCATAGAAGCTTGATGAAATGAAGCCAGATTGGGGATGTGAAGACAGACTGAGTGATGATCAATCATGAAGAAGTAACAATAGGTAGACTGCACTTGTAATAAGATTATCTATGAAAGGAACAGGAGATTCACACAACAAGTCGAAGACAACAGTGACTAAAGATGAGTTTTGCGCATGTGGATGAGTGATGGATGGGGTGGGCTCCTCGAAGTATAGAGACTGAAATAATTTGCTTATAAATTTGCATTTACCAAGTTATATCACTAGAAAAATAAAATGGCATTTTTCTTTATGTAAATGATAAGTCTGTATTTCTTATTTCTCTGTGACTTTAAAATCACAGAGGTCTGTCAAAACTGAAGCAAATTCTTTTATTGTCAATCTGAAGTTCTTCACCGTGCTAGTGAAGAGGAATGCATAATGAGAAGGGAGGTTAAAGCTATGCAATCACGGTTTTGTTAATACCCTCCAGTAGTGTTTTCTACAATAGCACGTCTATGTCCTTGATATATTTATAAACCATTCTGCTTTTTAATGGGAAGTAGAATCCCATCACCTCTCCTTCAGGTGCTGAAGACTAACTTTGTACTTAGCCAGTCACAGAACAAGTGAAAAAAGTGCTCCTTTTGCTATCTAAAGGCAGAAAATGTCATCCATATCAGGCAAACATGCCGGTATCATTTTCCTCTGTGTTTGAATTCCGTGCTCTCTCCATAAATAACTAGCTACTGTCATGTCATGCAGGGTAACTATAATAGTTCTGAGGAATCAGTTAAAAATTATTATTCACTTGCATTTTTAGAAAAAAGACAGTGATAAAAATAAATGTAAAATTATGTAGAAATATTTTGATCCATGTGACATTTATATTCATTTGCTAATCTGGAAACAACTGAAACAAAATTTATGAATGCATTTTTGTCCAGTTTAACGAATTTCACTGTACTATATTAGTCTGTATCTTTCTATTGTTTCACCAGTATTTATAGCTGCTTCCAAATTCTCTCAAGAATGATCTATACCCTCATCGAAATCTATTGAGAATAGGGTTTGGAACTTTGTCTGGAGTGCAGAAATGTTACCAATTATGTCAAAATTAATTAATTGCTTATTATATAAATGAAAGAAATGACTGCCATACCTTTATGCTCCATAAAACAACAAGAAGAATTCACAGAATTCTGCTGTTTCTGAGAAAACTACTATCATGTGCTTAAATGAAAAAATCAACTATTGGCAACTTTGCTGATTTGTTTCTCTCAGTCGCAAGGCATTATTTTGTGTCTTGTTCTGTTTATGCCACTGCTGTAGAAATGTTCATCTTCCTTGCTCTACATGGGGCTGTCCAGACACTGGTGAGTCCAGCATGAAGAAATATGCTACGACTTTTAAGGCAAATGTCAGAATTTTGCAAAACCTAAAGCCAGTTATTTTGTCCATAATCCTTGGTCTCGAGGTACTAGCCTCGATGTCTTTTATTACACCAGGAAAGAAACTTACACTCATAGTGCAAAGGCTAATGAGTCACAGTAGAGCTCAATCAAACACACAGGAAACAGGTGCCAAGTACAAGTAAGGCAGACCTGGATTCAAGGAAACTTAGTAGAAATTTGTTTTATCTTTTCCATAATATACCACATAATTTTTTTCTGAATTATTTCACTAGCTGTTTCATTGATCTCTCTGCCTTCATATTTGGCTCATGCTGTAACTTGTTAGTTTCAGTGTGTCCCCCAAGACTTCACATGTTCGATTTAGTCCCTGTGGTGAGTTATTAAGGGGTGAAAACTTCATCCCATTATGGTATTAGGGGTGGAGCTTTTGGAAGATGATAGGTTTCAGTAAATTCCGTTGGACAGAGAGTCTATTATTAAGCACTGGTGTCTTCGTGTGAAGGCAGAAAGGGACCAGCAGAGTCACACAGACGTGCAATCTGCCCCGTGTCTTGTCATAAGAGGCCATGCACTGTCACCATACTCTGCCATCAAGGTCAACACTAGACGTTTCCCTTCACCTTTCACCTCTGGAACTACGGGCAAAACTAAATCTCTTTTCATTAAAATTTATCCAGTGGTATTGTGTTATTGGCAATAGAAAACAGACCAATACACATTCTTATACCATGTGTTTTGTATAGTTACCCAGCTGATCACTTAGAAGCACATCAGGTGAGGTCTTATAAGGCCCCTACTCTGAAACACGCATGAGGCCACAGGTCATTACTTCTTCTATTTTCTCCACCATTTGCTATTTCTCTCCACTTTGTTCAATCCATTGCAGACAGGTAGATCTCAAGATGATCTTCAAATATCACACAAGCTCCATGTCTACACTTTTCTACTGATGTCTCTTTGCCCCAACAAGCTAATATTCTCAAGTCACCTTGTCTTTGAACCAAAGCCTAACTACTCTATATAACATCAAAACACTGTTTTTCATAGGTATCTTCCCTTACTGCATGACGTTTTCACAGCCCATTAATCCCAGTATAACTAATTAACTAATTAGTGATTTTAATTTCATTTACTGCATGTGTCTTCAAACTAGAAATTGTACAACACAAAAGTAGGCATGTTTGAGTGGTATTTTTTAGTTTTGTAACCTAGTACCTAACATAGAGCCTAGTACATAGCGAGAACTCAATAAATATTTTGCAAGTGAAGTACTAAATTAAAAAAAAAATTAGAAAATTCTCTTTCCCTTAGAAAGTCATCTTGAAAATTAGCTAAAGAGGCTGTCTGAAGTACAGTACTGGACACAGAGTGGTGATGGTGGTTTTACTGTATTGCTGTCGCAGATGCTGCTGTTGCCATGGAAAGATGGATGAGTGGTGTTTGAGAAAACGAACTGAGCAAACTGTTAACCAATTGTGCACACACATCCTGCATGTATTCACACCCACAAACATACATGCGCGCACACACACACATTTCACACACTCATGAGATCTATGGATGTCACACTGAACTTGATTTTAAAGTGAAATGTCTCATTCTGCTGTTTTTTCAGACCCTGGGAAACAATAAATTACTTAGTGATTAGCCACATGTGGATCGGTAACTCTCTGAAAAAGACATCAAAAGCTAAATATCCAGGAAGAGAGAGTGCTCTGAGAACCAAACCCCAGCGCGGTGACTGTAGCTGGAAATGAGCGACGATGGTAAGGATTTCGGAGTGAACACCCGCCTGCCCTCCAGACACACGCACAGCCGTGGGCGTCTGTGACGGTGGCGTGTCCTCAGAGGACAAGCATTTTAGAAAAGGTAGCATTCTCCCTGTAGACATTTTTGTGCACTACTGGAGGTTTTCTCCCCCAGGGTGCAGTTGTCGTATCTCTTTTCTTTCATTGGTCAACGCCTTATACAATTCCTGAATATACTCTCATTTATTATTTTAGTCAACGGTATATGTCTCACTGCTCATGAAAATATATGTGTATAGTAAGAGAAAGTATGATTGTCATTATAGCAATAACTGTCTTTATAGTAACTATTTAGACTGCTTAAGCATCCAATCATTTAATCAAAAAGATTAATTTTACTTTCGTTTTAGTGTGGAAGATCTATTAATGACATGGAAGGAAGTTTTCATTTGGTTAATTACTTGAATGAGGATCATCCATATCTATCATCAGAAGCAGACAGCTAAAGCTGTTGAGTCATGAAAATAAATGTACTTTCTCTGTAAGTGTAAATCAGCTTACAGGGGATTTGGTAGGTGCTGGGCCCTACCAACACGGAATGAAATACACACGCTAGACAGAATATGCTAGGACAGTACTAGCACATTCTCATATATACTGCATTTATATGTTCAAATTTTTAATGTCTCAGCATTTACTACTTCTGGGTATTATCTAAAATGAAAAAGTAATTGTAGTTTATTCTATCACTTAATATAAATTTTTCTACCCTAGACATTACATTCGTAATTATTCTTTCAACAGTTTTTGTAACATTTAAAGCCTTTTAAATTTAGGTTAAGTCAACTGAAAAGAGAAATGTAGTCTGTGATTACATGTGAAATCCAAATTTTTCACACAGATTTCCTTTAATCATAATCTCTTTTTACTTTATTTAAATCTAAATGTGTAATGAAAATTTAAATTACCAAACTATTAAACTGAAAGTTTTAATCTTAGTGATTTTCAGGGTAGTTTTAAAATGAAGCAATTTAAAAATTTGTCAAAAAATGTTTGAAAATAAAATCTAAATTAGCTTTCATGTCAATTTTATACACACTGAAAACAATTACATTTATATCACATGTGATTTTCTGAAGCGATGGAGATCTAAGCTAGGATCTCTTACATCCTAGACAAGTACAGTGCCTCTGAACTACACCCCCAGTCCTTATACACGATTCTTTAAATTTTTCAATATGATACTTTAAAAATAATATGTAATAATGAAAAAATAACTCTAATATTTTAAAAACTGTCATGCTGAGATGTTTGTGTAAATTTTTGTTGAAATATTCCACAAAGGAATATAAAATAATAAACCCCTCTTTATTAATCATAGTTTTGTTGGGTTTTGAAGAATTTTTACTCTTAGATGAAAGAGTACAGATGTTCCTGCTTCCATCTTCTCTCTCTGCAAATTCCTGAGGAAAAATTCTAATCACGTACTCCCTCTTCAAATTTTATGATGGTTTAAATTGTACAGTAAGAATTGTCTTATCCTGGAATTAAATAAAATCCTTGTAATGTTTTAAAATCTGTCTCAATGGTATCACGATCAGCTCTGAACTACTGGTAACTTGAGCCCATAGGGAAGGAGAGGAAGTTAAGAGTAGACAGAACTGAAGTTAGGAATGTTGTTTTAAAGCTCTGTCTTCTCAAAGACCATTGAAATTATCATATGTGCAAAGAATGTGATAAAATAGGTCTTGATTTGTGTCTGTGATTTACATACAACAGCATTTTGTCTAGAGAGTAGCGGTGGAGTATTCCAACAGGTGTCATCAAAAATGGGAAAAGCAGAAGCATATTTCATAGCTGGGCCATGGCCAGTAAGTGGAGATTGAAGAAAAGCTCCATTATTTAGTGAGAAGAGTTCACCCTGGACTTGATAAGGAGCAGGATCCAAGAAAATAACAGCAGGGACACAGCACTGTTCAGAAATCAAGGAGTAAGAGTTTTAACTTTTGGACCCAGAACCTAAATAACCACAGAAATTTGACAAAAGGTAATAGAAATACAGTCGTTATAAGGAAATTTCAGAGTTAAGTCATAAGCCCAACTTTACAATTTCATTAAACAAAAGCCATAAACATATTACTCTACACAGCTGTGCATGATATAAGGGATTACTTTTTAAATTGAAAATATTTATAAAATTAAAAGTAAAATTCCTAGGGTTAGGGATTTAGCTCAGTGGTAGAGAGCTTGTGTAACAAGTGCAAGGCCCTGAATTCAATTCCCAGCACCAAAAAAAAAAAAAAAAAAGAAAGAAAGAAAAAAAAGAAACTACCTAATTACACTGATTTTAATTATATAAACTTTCATTAGAAATAGAAAATATATTTTTTTCAGTTTTACTAGCATGTTCATAAGATTTTATAATTTGTACTGCACAAGATTAGGACCTAAATCTTTTATCCTATAGTAATGTATACTTTAAGATATAACTGACTGCATTCTATTTATGTAATAGTTATTTGGTAACGGCCGATAAAACTCTGCAAAATAATGGGTTTTAAAAAATGTTATTTTTACAATCCTAGCAACTTAATATCATTACATGCAATTATGAATTGTTCCTCCAGATTACACAAGAAGCATCACTGTCGATTTTCATATATTTAATCAATATTTATTGAGAAAGAAAATTTAATCAATGGTATTCAATTATTTCATATGTTTGTTTAAATTCAGATTTCAGTTCTACACTTTAAAAAATGTATTTCAGATGATCCACACATTTACCAAATTAATGTTGAACAGATATTTTTACTCCAAATATTATATAATTTAGGAACCAAAGGTACAATATAACATTAAAGAGTTCCTGCTATCATGGAACTTATGTTCTCTCAAGAAAAATAAAATGAAATAAAACGTTGAGTGTAGACACTTCTTTAAGAAGGTAGCATGTAGAGCGATGAGTGATCTATAAAAGATTTTGTTGTGTAAGTCATTAATAGAATAGAATTCCAAACTGAGACTGTACGATGTTTGTTTCTGGATGCTAACTTTGGAATAAGAAAAATAAAGTACTATGATGAAATTATCAATTTATAGCAACACCAGTAAAGAATAATTCACCTCAGAGGGATAAGAAAAGTATTTATATTGGCTATAATTCCAGACAATGATCATTTGCTCCTTGCTGGTGAATGAACTTGGGACTAATTTCTTGAATGACGTTGTAGAATTTTAGGAAAATCCCCAAATACTGCTTGAAGTTTTTGGTGTGAACCACTGTAATTTTTCCAACACTGTGGAACAGATGGAACAATGTGATACTTAGAGTTCTCTTAGGAAAGTTGTGCCAGGATCACAGAGCCCTCTCTAGAAGATGGTTCATGGGTCTTACTAACAGGAGCTTAAAGTTCCTCTGATGAGGAAAACTCTTTGACTGTCATGGTCAGTGTGCCTTCTTGAACAGCTTATGTCAGTTTAGAAAAAGGAAGCGAACTGAAATTCTGTTTGGATTCCAATATTGAGCTATAGTTTTGTTCCTTTAGGGAAACAAAATTTAATTAGAATACCCGGCCGTTTCCAGAAAGTCACCCAATGTTCATCAATAAACACAAAATGCCTAGCAAGATCTTCCAATTTAATCGACTGAAGAGGCTTACTTATGTAAGATTCCTACCTTTAGGCATAGAGCAGGAGGTAATGTAAGAAATATGTGAATTTTGATCAGAATTTTGGTCAGAATTGCATTGAGATTCTGGAAAGTATTCTGGGATATGAAATTACAGGTTATCAATGTGCATCCTATCGATATCCTCCGAGGCATAATTCCAGATTACTCCTTTGGTGAATTCATAGTAGAATGTGCTATTAAGAGGTGAGGCCTGCTTCATCTAAAGCTTTGTTAGACACAAATGAAAGGGAAGTACCAAAGAAAAATTTAAATGTTAACTGTATATTAAAAGACTCACTATGGTTGTATTCCTTAGGTAGACTGTATATTAAGAGTACTATTAAGTGCATTGTAGCAAGTGCATATTAAGAGTGCTATCGTACCACAGACATTTTCTGTAGAAAGAATACTTTTAATTAATGATGATAAAAATATAAGACGTGGTCCTGAACATAATTACTAGAAGTCACTAGTGAGGAGACATCAATCATTGAACTTATAGGGACAGAGTCACGCATTTCTTGTGATTTTTTCTTCATATTTCTAGTTATAATACATTGTTAAGATTTTATCAAAAAAAATGCAAGTGATACAGAAGCTTAGGAAAACATGACAGTCTACATCCGTTGCATTCCTCCTTCCCCCTCCCAATACTCTATCTAGATGCACCGACTGTTAACAACTTTATAAATATATCCATATTGAGATAGCACTGTTTGTGTACTCCTATGTTTAAACTAGAATTTAGGATTTACTAAAGACTAAAATGTATTACATTGGGAAAGGGAAGAAAATGTCCAAAAGGGGAAAGGAATAACGGGGGTGAGGGGGAAAGGAACAGAGGGACAAGAGAAATAAGAAATAGAAGGAAAAAATGGAAACAAAGCTTTTCTAAATGGGGAGGGAGGAGGGGATGAAGGGAAGGGACAGGAATGGGAAAAAAGGCAGCAACAAGATATATCATATATCACGGTACAAATCCCCTCTGATAAATGTTATCACTATGTACATCTAAAATGTACCATTAAAATAAATTTAAAAAAAAAGAATTTAGGATTTACTGAGCTACTTTATTTTCTCATACAGTGTTTCATAGTGAGGGAATGCTATAATGTATTCGCTTGCTTTCCCAACTCTGTCAGTGTACATTCCATTACGGAAGCAGAGGCAGTCAGTGGCCCTGACTTAGAGTTTTGACAGGAAGACCTGGAGTAACAGCACAGGATGTCATGGGAAGTCAGAGAAGCCAAAATAGTGGGGTAAAGAGCGAGGCACAAAGCATTGATGTGGGAAGGGCTGCCATTTTCAGGGGTCTCTGTGAGAGGTTTCTCTAAATATATCAGGCAGGAGCCCAGCAGGTGCTTATGGTTCTCAGGGGCTCGACAAGAAACTGCAATAAATTTCCTACTCCCCAGGCATCTAGTTGCAATAAACACCGATCACAACGTGTTCTGCTTCCCCTTTATCTTCCAGACATTGCATAACTCTATTTGGCAAATATCACCTCAGGGAAGTAAAAACAGGAAATTACTTCCAAGCAAAGTACAACAGACTTTAGAAGGGATGTGGGCTAGTGTCAAAGTGACATTAATATATGCAGTGAACTAATGATAGGAAATCATATTATTGCACAGTTTGATGACATAAGAATAATATAGAGGAATTTGTACACCCAGATTTATAAAAGCACAGAAGACATTCTTAGACTACCAGGGACACACCAGTAGTTCACTAGAGGGCTTCGTGTCTGTTTGTTTGTTTTACATTACTGAGAAGCACTGAATATCTCAGTAAAATTGTGTCAGGAGAAGGTTAACAGATGTTTGGGATTTGTGCCAAGTGGTTTGGAGGACAATTTAAGAAGATACTGTTTTGTACTGGGCTGAGTGTTTTCAAAAGCAAGGACAATTCCACCACGGTGTAACTTCATGTTACGCAGAAGTCATGAGGGATGGAGTGGGGCTACTGTTGTAAACGGTGAGGCAGCAAGAGTGCTCGCAGCAGCTGACGGAAAGGAGGTATTTGTAACTTTTCAGGATTTGGACTGCATTCATATTTATGAATTCTTCCATGGTTTCCAAGGAGAATTTGTCTCATTGTGGATGTGGTAGAGTAGGGTGTGCAGGTGATCAAATAATTTTGTTGGTGCCTCTTTTATGACTCTGAACTAAGAAAAGTCTTATACAAAGTTTAGAGAGTTTCTGGACTTCAAACTGGAACCTCCAAATGAATAGAACAACTACATTTTCTTCCTTAAGGAAATACTTGGTAAATTCCATTTTGTGGGAAGAAGGGCACCAATTTTGCACAGTTCTATAAATTATTTTCCTCTGTACTGATTTATAACACATTTTTATCTCGTTATATTTTATTTTCCTTCAAATATATGTTGGCTGCAACTGACTCCTGAATTTGGTGCTAATTGCAGATTGCAATTATTTTAGCACTATATTTTAAAAATTATGATTGCTGATAAATTAAGAAGTTACTGTCTTTATTTACTGTATTAAAATATCAAGATATAAAAATTAACATCTTGACCATTTTTAAGTACTCAGTTCTATGGTAGGAGGTACATTCAAGTTGCAGCACAACCATGATCACCATCCATTTTTAGAATTATTTCCTCATTCCCAGATGAAACTCTACACACTAAATACTAACTCTTAATTCTCTTCCTTTTCCTTGGCGTCAATAACCACCTCTCCACTTCTGTTTGCATGAATCTTATTACTCTAGACACAATGTATAAGTAGAGCCTTGTATTCGTCTTTTTGTGACTGGTTTATTTCACTTGCCATAAAATCTGCAAGTTTCATATATGCTGTGGCATACATCAGAACTTCCTTTTTTTATTAGTACATGTTTGTAGTATACAATGACTACATTTATCTTGGAGAGTTGGTACATGTACATAATATATGTTAATTCTTTTTTATATACTCTACTCTTTGAACTCTCATTAAGAGAAATAGGCGGTATGTAAACTTTTGTGTCTGACATATTTCACTTAATATGATCACAGGGTACATCCATTTACCGACAAATGCCATAAGTTTATCTGTCTTTATGGCAGAGTAGTTCTCCATTGCGTATAAATACTACATTTTCTTTATCCATCCATCTGTTGAATGAACTGAATATATATTAGATCGATGCACAGATTTTGATGAAGTTTAATTCTTTTTCTTCTATAATCTGTGCTTATGACTTGATATTCAAGAAGTCATTTTCAAAAGCCATTTAGTTTTGCATGTGATTTCACTCAACTCAAGTTACTGAATTAGGTTGTTCATAGTTATTTTGATGAATTCTCTTGAAACTCGTATATAGATGCTCACTGTATATAATCAGTTCCTTTCAAATTTATCACTATTTTCATTTTCTTACACATTTTTCTTGGGGTGAAACACAAAACTTTTTAGGTTAAAATGCTGGAAAGCTTATATTAATGAATTTTTGTAATTTACCTTTGATTTTGGCAGGCTTTGAATCAAGCTGAAGGCTACGAACCCGTTCATAAATGTTTAATGTATAATGCCAACATGTTTTCAGAGAGAAAAGAAGCAACACATTAGAAAGGCAGCAAGAAAAGATTAAATAATTCAGCAGATAATCAAAAGCGTAAGAGTATGGAACAAGAATTCAAAAGACATTATGAGATTTCATAAACGGAGATGGAGAAAACTTTGTTCTTCCTGGTTTATCAATGTTTATAAGAATGACAGGTGATAAGAAATAAATCTTAAGCATTTTTATAATTTATTGTTCCACTTATTTTAGTGTTTGGGCTGCTTGAAGTTTCTGGACAGTATCATGCCTGGTTGATAAAGACCGACAATCATTTTTATGGACTTTTTTGTTAGTAGATGTGAAGCCCACTTTATACACCAAATTTCACACCACAAGGTTTTTGGCTCTCTTCAAAGTAAAAAAAAAAAAAAAAAAAAAAAAAAAAGACTATGAAAGGTAAATTCTTCGGATTAATTCAGGATAAGGAGGCAGCCACAAAGGTGCAACAAAAGATACTCACAAAAGAGGACTTTCGGAATTGCTTTAGCAAGTGCCAGGAACAGTGGGATAAGTGAGGTCAAAGTCGGGGTGCATTCACTGTTGGGGATTTAGCTCATGCTAGAGCCCTTGTCTAGGAAGCGCAAGGCCCGGCGTTCAATCTCCAGCACCAGAAACAAAGAAACAAATAGTTGGAATTGGGCAATTATTCTGAGTGACATTAATTGCAATGTACCTATTAATGTAATATTTTAACGTAAACATTCACTATGTTTTTATCACACCTCATATATTTCCACACCCTATTTTTAATCACCATTGTCATTACCTTCTTTGTCTTGTCACAAGTTTGCTTGCTTTTCAATCGAGCATTTTGAGGATCTACATCCATCTGGCAGACAATGGAAGGAAACCAGAGTAACACGCAATGATAGGCATTTTTCAGCACGCAGAATAGAACTTGAAACCTGGAAGTGTAGTCTTTGACTTATCAGTTATGCCAGGTCAATATCAAGAGTAAAAAACTTGTTTTTTCTTTTTATTTTCATAAAGAATTACAGGGCTACCATGGCAAAGTACCACAAGTTATGTGGCTTAAAACAACAGAAATTTGTTGAAAAGATTAAAGACTAAAAGTCCATAATTAAGGTGTTAGCAGGGCTACGCTTTCTTGGAATGTATAGGGATGAATCTTTTCTTACCTCTTCCTAGATTCTGGCGTTGGCCATCAGTCGTTGGGATTCCTCGGTTTGGAGATGCAGCATCTCAATCTCTTCTTCTGTCTTCACTTGGAGTTCTGCATCTCCAGTCATTTTTACATAGCTGTCTTTGCCAGGACACTAACCATATTAGATTTAGTGCCTGCCCCACTTTAGCCTGATCCCATCTTATTATTTGCATCTCCAGTGACTCTATTTCCAAATAATGTAATTTTCTGAAGTACAAGAAATTATGTATTCAACGTATCTTCTTTAAAAGAGACACCATTCAGGCAGTTACATAAAGGGAATATGTGAGCAAGGTGTAATATGGTGTGAAATAATAGTTACACATTGATCTTAGTGAGACTGAAATAGACATGCAATTATCGACCATGCTCCTTGTTAATTAGGTCTCAAATTTTGAAAAATTTAGAGAGAAACAGATATGACAATAATAACCAAAGCAAAATAATCAATCCTTCTTTCAATACAATGTTATTTTGGTCATAATCTACGAATCAATTGATAAATACATTATATGTATTACAATTTGAGCTATGGATACAGTATTTCTCATACTTTATTATGTTACATATTAAAATCCAGTATGTACTCATTAATTTATAATTCATACTTTCAGGGTTAGGAATGAATTCACTTTAGATTCATTAAAATAATTAGGATAATCTTACACATAAAAATAAATTGATTAATCATAAATTCATTTCTCATGCAGCTAATAGTTTAATTCAGTTTCGTTTGCCCAGTTTGCTAGATACTTGCCTTTTACTTTTGCTCTACTATGAGGTTTTATTGAAAAAGAGGATATTTTAATGTTTGAACTGAAAAGGATTTTTTGAAAACAGTTGTGCCTTGTCAAATATTAAGAAGAAAAGATGAGAGTGATTCATTTAAGGCAGTAACTCCAGTGACAATGAAATATGAAGGGTTTTATTTTTATAATAGAACTAATTCAAGAAGTAACTATGGAAAAGTTGAAACCCCATGAGCTTGTAAAGCACACCGCTGTAATTATCTCCCTTTTCTCCTTTCACAGGGATGAAATCACTTCAAATGCAACTATTTAACAATGAGACAAAGACAGCCCTGCATCAAATATCCTCTATCCCACGAAGTCAGTCATTTTAATGACTGCAACACAAAGTCTAATGAAATGAATGACATTGAGTAGTGTGAAAATAATTTCCACTTTGCCTTCTTTTTAGGAAAATGACTTTATGCTTTATTCTAAAAAAGTAATAACCTAAAAATAAAGTGAGGTTGTACAATGATAACTGACATTGTTAGTAAATCACAGATTTTTGTTCTCCCTAGTTATTTCTGCTTGTTCTAAAGGGTAACGTTGATTGCTTTATGGATATAATGTAAAGAAATATAAGATTCATTTCCAACATTTTGCTTATAGTCATTCAAAAGCTAACTTTTGTGAGTAACTGAAATAGTCTATAAATGGTATTTTGTTCAAATAAAATTACCAGTAAAATTTCTTGTACAATTGTGAATTTATCTGGCAACTTGTTTAATGCAATAGAAAACATTTCCACAAGAAAAGCAAAATAATATGAGTTGAAAGAGAATGATTGCTTCTGATTAAATTATTTATTTTGTCCTACAAGGCATTATTGGGCAATAATGTACATGTAGTAAAATTTATGTTTTTGATATTTAGTTTTATACTTTATGAAATCATACAATTATATGAAATTATATAATGAAATCATATGAAATTATATAATGAAAATATATGAAATCATATAATTAATCATCAAAATCAAGATTCACTCACACCAAAACAAAGGTTCTATTTAAAACACAAAGGATTTATGGCCTATAAATTTTATCTCATGCTATGATTTTGCTGTCTAATTTTTCAATCATCATCCCAAGCCACGACTGATGTTCTCTGTCTTCTTTTCTATAATGTCATCTAAACACAATTGCAGTAAAGCCTTGGTTTGCTAAGGAACTTAATTTGTTCCAGAAACATGCCAGTTATTCAAAGCACTTGTATGTCAAAGTGAATTTCCCAATAAGAAGTAGTGGAAACTCAGATGATTCATCCCACAACCCCAAATATTCATATAAAAAAGCATTACAATACTGCAATATAATACAAAATAATGAAGAAAACACAAAATATAAAGAAAAATAAATTAACCTGCACTTACCTTTGAAATCCTTTGTGGCTGGTGTGAGGAAGACAAGAGAGAAGAGAGTTTTGAGTAGGACAACTCGCGATCACTAACAGAATCACTGCTATCTATTGGCTCAATGGAATCTTTTTTTTTTTTCATGCAGCTTATCAAGGCACCGACACAGTGACATTGCTTTTGCCTTGTTTTGATGATTTCACGTAAATATGACACTGCATTGTTGTTCAACAGATTCATCACTCACACTGCTACAGCCTTATTCAGGTGGCAATTTTCTATCAAATTTTGTACTGTTTCCCACCTTTTACACATCTCTCTAATCTCATTTGAAGTGGGGAATTACTCTACCTTTTTCTTCCTCTCCCCTATAGATTGGACCTCCTCCATAACCTCTTGTTTTTGGGAGACAATCACCCACCATCCCATATTGGGGGGCAGGCAGGAGAGGGAGAGAGAAAAGAACCATTGGCTCTGTCATGATCATGTGACTTTCAGCATCACATATGACTCATATTGCAAGACATCACTTGTTTATGAAGTTAAATTTTATCGGAAATGTTCGCTCACCTTGCAGAACACTCACCGAACAAGTTACTGGCAATCCATGGCTTTACTGCATATAGAATGAGGCTTTTGTTTTAATCAACTGTCTGTCATTTGAAATTAACACAGGCTGTTACACATGTCAGTGGCCATTCCTTTTAATTGTTGGATAGTACTCCCCTTTGTGGATTAGCTAACAATATGTTATTCATTTACCAGATGAACGACACTGGAATTTTCTCTAGATTTTGGTGACTAGCAATAAACCTGCTATAAACCTTAATATTCATATTTTTCTGCTATCATAGCTTTCAGATAATTTGTTTAAATATCTGTAAATGAGATTGATGAGTAAAGGAAGCCCATGATTAGCTTCATACCAAACTGCCATTCTGTTTTCCAATGTGGCCAGACCACCAAGAATACGTGAGAGGCCCAACTGGTCCACGGTCTGTGCCAGCATTTTTAACTGCCATTTCATTTTAATTTCACCACTCTGTTAGTTGCATAGAACATAGTCTTCTTAATAGAAAAAGTAACATGGGAAAATTAATCATTTACATTTAGTTAATATAGACAGCTTTAAAATAGAATGTTCGGAAAAGAGACATTTCTTGTGTTTTCACAAGTGAAATTAGTACTCTCTGACACGCTTTAACTAATACTGTCACTTTTCCCAATAAAGTAGCAGTATTTTATAATTGTATGGATTGAAAATTTTTGTGGTCAGGGTCAAATCATCAGAAACCATCTACTGTCATTTCAGCAATAGAGTATCTACACAAAACATGAAATTATGAAAATAAAGGAAATTATATATATATATATATATATATATATATATATATATTTTTTTTTTTTTTTGGTGCTGGGGATCGAACTCAGGCCCTTGTGCTTGCAAGGCAAGCACTCTAATCACTGAGCTAAATCCCCAGCAAGGAAATATATTGAACATCCACTTTTTTCTGACTTAACTACCTACAGGCAAGTTGGATGGAGTTAAGTGAAAAGAAACACATGAATTTCTCAAGCCTATAACATTTGGAGTGGTTAGTTTTTCTCATATAAAAGGGATTAGGTTATAAACAAAATCATTAAAGTTTTCAAATGCAATATAGTGTCAAAAACAAGAAATTAAGATAAATAAAAATACCTTCATCTACAGCTGTATTTCTAATATCAATAAACAAAATGCAGTAGTTCTAAAGACCACCGTGTAATTACAAATTTGTGTACAGTTTTATCATCTTACGTTAATCAACGATGGAATCACTTCTGTGCCACAGTTTTACCCATCGGTAGATATCTTATATATGTACCACTCCTAGAGTCATAATGAGCAATTACAAGTTGATCAGCTACATTCTCATGTTTATTTAAAGAGCTCAGAATTCAGGCACTTTATTGAAGCTCCTGGGCATACTGATCATTCTATACACATAATGTATAGATTTGTATTATGCACACACATAAAACAAATAAAAGGAAAATAAAAATACAATAAATTAGAGTGCTTGCCTTGCAAGCACAAGGACCTGAGTTCGATCCCCGGCACCACAAAAAACAAAAACAAACAACAACAACAAAAAAAATAAAAATAAAAATACAATAAAGTGCTATTTCGGGGAAACATACAAAGACATTTAATTCATTGCATCCAATTTTCTACTTGGGCCTTATCACTATAATGCAGTTTTCACTAATACACAGTAAACATTTTAAAAACAATAACAATAACAGAGCACAGTAGGCTTATGGTACTAGTTCTACCTAATGGTTTCTCTTACTAATTTATACACTAGTGATGAAAATTCTTCATAAATTACAAAAATTGTATTTTAAAGAATTTAAGTATTAATGTTGACTATGTTATTAATGACTGATATTTATTAAAATGTGTTTTCTATTGAAAATATTTTTTTCAATTTTAAATTCTCATATTTATCCTTTGTTTATGCAAAGGGCATACACATTAGTAGATGCGATTTTCTGTGATTTTTTTTTCTGTGTTTTTTTCTTCCTTTTTATACTGCATAATCATAACTATCAACTATATAAACATTATATTAAAACTATCAGAAAAACATTTTCCTCAAAGTTGCTCATGCAAAAATATTCAGTAGAACTACATAGATTGTTTCTATATTTTCATCTTAGTATCTTTCTCTTAACGAAAAAGATTGTGACTGCCATTTTGGTGTTTCAGAGGGAACCGAATTTACCAGAGACATGGTAGCACTTTTTTTTATGCTTTAAGACTAAATTGCATGTGCCAGACTATAACAAGGGCACAAAGACAAGAGATTCTGATACCTGTCATACTCAACCAAGTTAATTGGGATAAGCCGACGTCAGGGAGCTAATTGTGTCACATGAAATTCACAATTTAATTATGTGTTTAAGAGATCTGATACTAACTTCAATCCAATCAATTTATTTTTGTAAAAGTTTTAGTGACTTCCATATATAAAATTTGTTTATTCTTTGATGTTTTAGGAGAATTGTAAAATTCACAAATCATATTTTCGTACTCAAGATGACAGGTTTCCGCTCAAGTTCCTAAAGTAGATAAGCAGAGACAAAAAGAAACTTATTAACTCTCAGAATAAATATTTATCCCAAAATTCACTTGATTGAGAAAACAAATAAAAATTGCCCATAATTTAAAAGATGAAGTAGAAAAAATCAGTGCCCTAGTTTTGTCTTCAATAGATATTTGATAAAATTGTGGTAAATAATTTTCATATTCTTTCCCCATTAACTCTGAACTGGAGCACATAGTCACGCATTAGGTTATATGGAATTAAGATTGAATTCAAAGTTAACTATAAAGCAAATATTCACAAGAGACCTTCATCTAAAAATTAACTACCGGAAATACATTCCCATAGGAAAAGCTCTCAGTAATCAGAGCTACTGAGGCTAGCTTGGTCTGTTTTGCTGAGATGGCTAATATAATATGTGGACATAATGAAGATCTAAAAGAGAAATTGATGGGGAAATTAACATATTTTAGCCTGTTTATGTTGTGGTTTACAGAATTTGTGGCCAGAGATGTTTAATTAGTGAGTATAGGGTGCATATTTATTATATTGTAGACTTGTGCATACAATTTGAAGCTAGACCTAAACTGTAATCTTCTTTGCCATCTATTAGCTGTATGATGCTGGACAAACTACTTGGAATATGCAGCTTATCCTAAAAATACGAATTTTTTTTGAATATGAAACAAGACCTTGTAATTACATCAGGACTAATGGCAGTAACCAGGACTACCCTGGGCAAATCGGAAATAAATGATCCTTCCACACATAACGTCTCTGTTTCACTTTCTCCATTTGATGTAGTCCCCAACTACTGGTTTCAAAATACAATAAAAAAAAAAAAAAAAGAAAAGCTATTTCTAGAGTTTGAAACTACTTCAGAATTTGTCCCTTGCACAACGGATATTATACAAGATGAATATGAATATTATACGAGATGAAAACATATCAACGTATTATATACTTACTGCGGCCTACCATAAGATCACAAAGGAAAGAAAAATCGTTAGTATAAAATGGATCATCTGAAAGCTCCCAAGTGGCTTTAGATCAGGCACACAGCTCAAACGTTTTTTCGGCCAGGTGCTCTGGCCCCTCTGATGATCGGATTACCATGCACCTTGGCAAAAGTGACTCCGACATTTCCGATACGCTGTCCAGACTGCTCTTGAGGAAACTGCACAGGGACAGCAGAGAGTAGCCAGACTAATGAACAGAACTCTATGCCTTTTACTACTCACACATACCACCTGCTAAAGGGGTCTCTGGTGAATAGTTGTAGGGGGGCAGGTTTTAGTTCTGGTGGAAGATACTTGTGAAAAAGCAAAGGATTTACTCTTTCTGCTTTCTTTCTCCGTTTCTTGTAAATAGGTATTTGAATAGATACTTAAAATTGCACTGTTTACTCTCAGGGTTTAGGTTTCCTGTAGGAGAACTCTTTGGTAGTTGGATAAACACTAACCACTGGACATTGAATGGTTGAAAAGTTGGAATAAGAAAGAAATCCCAGATTACTCGGATAGTACAAGCAATGAGCTCATAAAATAACCTTTGAAGACAACATCTCCTGTGTGTCTGAAGCAGCTCTTCACATGACTGACTGGAAACTTCAATTTTTTTTTTTTTTTTAGAGTGAATATACATCCCTGGAAGGATGATGAAGTTTGTCAGGAGACTTGTTAAAACAGCCTTCACCTTTGAAAACGTGCACCATTTGTGGACAGGAGACCGCCTCCAAATCCCAGGTACCCTGCACGCCATTAATAACGAACCACAGACTGTATCAAGTCCTCACTCACAATCCGTGTTCTCTACTCAAAGAGGTGTCTCTCCCTCTCTCAAGACACAAGGAGAGGTGTTTTCTTAATTCCAGTTTCCTTTGTAGTCTCTGTTGCCTTCCTCTAGGGCATTTCTCCGAAGGTTTGTCTGCAGGTGTCTTCTTTGCCTCTTCACTTGAATTTGGTCTTCAGCATCCTCAAACATTTATCATCTAAACACCTGCAACATTCCCCTCATGTTCTCCTTTGCGCTCAAACTTTCTTCTCCAGTAACAAAAAAGTTACTAAAAAGAATTTAATGACATGATTAGTCTCCTGCAACTGCTCTACTCAATATGTATTAGGCTTTCAGTAGAACACATGTTATATAGTAACTGGAATCTGGTTTCTCCGTCATAATTCCCAAATACAGATGTGCGTATACAGACGCACACACATACACTTCCATAAACATGCCCAATTTGTTCTAACTTAACATTGTGGTAGCTGTTCCCTCTACTTAAGACTTCGACAAAATCTTAGTAACATTCTCTTTAACAATTCAAGTCTTAATAGAGAATGTTTCCTCTCAAAGAATCTTCCTCAGAACTCTAGAGCGCTATGTAACAGCCGTTTTTCTCTACCCTATCACCTGTTTAATTTTATTCAGGCCATTTCCCACTGACTAAAATTACCATGTTTATTTGTCCATTTTGTTTTTCTCCTTTTCTGTGCAATGAGCTCCGCAGGAATAAAAGGAAGGGACTCTGTATTGTCCACGATTGTTCTCTGGTGTTTAAAACAGAGCCTGATATTTTACAGATGCCAATCAATATTTTTTGAGAAAAAATCTATTGTAATGTGTAAATGTCAGGGTCAATATTACACGATTATTAAGGTCATACCTGAAGATAAGTGGCTAAATTAATGTCTTGGGGTTTCTGTGAGCAAAACAAAATATTTGAAAAGAAATACCCTCTAATCAAATTATAGGGGCTATTAGTTAATCAAGAAATTTATCTCTAAAACTGGGACACATTTTTTGAAAACTTTTTAACATAAAAATCTTCCAGGAAACCAAAGCCAAGCAAATATTCAGTAACAAATCTACAATTCTTTGCCTTCATCTTGACATCATGTAAAAGTGTTACTCATACACTGCCAATTCTATTCGCTTATTTTCAAATGATCCTTGTACATTGTAAGCTTAAATACAATTTTAGGAAAGACAAGACTTGCCCCAGAGAGAGGTGGAGATTCAATTACTTGGCTGAAAAACTTCACTGTAGATTAATTTTTCAGTGAATTTTCAAAAGTCATGGAATGAAATGATAAATTAAAGATCATTAAACTTTACAGAATGAGTATGAATCTTTGAAGATCCACTAACTGCTTCACTTGGGGCATCTCATGTATCCACAAATGTCTCTTTGATAAAAGGAAGAAAAAACATTTAACTCTCAAGTTCATCTGTGAATCAATGCCAACCCTAACATTGTGGGGGATTTAATTGAGATTGAATAATTCAGAAGACAGCACAGCAGAGAAGTTACAATGCCCGAAGTTAACCATTTGGAATTAAACTGAAAACAAACAAAAACAAGCCTAATGTCTCTTAAATAGCTAGTTTCACAGGGAGATGGAAATATACCATTAAACAAAAATAACTTTTAGCAGAGGATGATTTATAACAAAAATACATCAGTTTCTTATTTCAAAAGTACTGAGATGTATGAACTATTTGTTAATAACCGTATTTCTATTTTTAAGTACCCAAAGAAAATAATCTGAAACTTTGTATAAGGAAGTTATAAGTACCAACTCTAATAAAAAGCCAATGATTTACCATTCTGCTTTCTTATGCTGTCACACATTGCAATACAAAGTGGAAATATAACAATTTTATAGGATGTGATGGACTTAACAAAACTAGAAACAGGGTCAATTTAACATTATCCATTGCATGTGCTACCAAACCTGGACTGTAGATGAAAATTTAATTGTTTCACAAAGAGAATATTCTTCCTTTGGTCTTTATTTTCCCAAATTGGTTGTCCTGAATTAATAATGCTGGCATCTGAATGTACTGGACAGAAGCAACATCTGTGGCTTCCCACCCTATGAGTCATGAGCATTCCGCATAATTAGTCACCACGGAAGGGAAGAGCAGACATCCGGGAATGTGCATGCTTGTTACAGCAATGTTCCGCCATCAGGGTTTCATGACAGATGCTTCAAATTATGCGCATAAAAGTTTACCAAAAGATGATTTTATAAAAAAAAAATCAAATATGAAAGTGTTTAGTCATTTGCTGAGGGGAGGGAAAGGGACTTTGCTTCACAACCATTTGCGTCACACTTTATATCCATTTCACTCGATACAGAGTTCAAAATCTATGTTAACTTGTTCATCTAGTTAATAACCCAGATATTTCAACTTCACAAACTCTTTTTTTCCTTAACTCAAATCATCAAGATGAACTAACTCTAGCACATAATCCCGCAGAAAATAAATTATTTAAGGAACTCTACACTTTCGGTGACTGACGTATCCATAATTTTTCATGATACCTGATACAGGGCAGAGAGTATAATCTCCTAGATGAGATGCAAATTGTTTACATCTTTTTTGTTGTTGTTGTTTTTGTTTTGTTTTTTTGTGGTGCCGGGGATCGAACTCAGGGCCTTGTGCTTGCAAGGCAAGCAGTCTAATCACTGAGCTAAATCCCGAGCCCCTGTTTACATCTTTTTAAAAATAGTCATTTCTTTTAAAGTGTCACCCTTTCCAGAATGTTGCAAGTAATACTTATCTCCATTGCACTGCTACCTATGAAGTCATACTTTATCTAGTCTGCTCCTGGATATGGCACACGGTGACTTCCTCAGGGGGCTGTTTGCTCATCCTTGTACTAAGAAAGATACTATTCTCAAAGTGTGTTTGAAGGATGAAAAATTGAACCTAAACACTGTGCCTAGCATGTGGTATTCATAGAATGACCATCGCACCTTTTCTACTTTGTCAAATTAAAGCTATATAAAAGCAGTCAAATACAGAGCTGATGTCCTTTGAATGTACTGCAAATCTCTGTGATAGCAGAGTTGTAGTCACCTCAACTATAGAACTACTTGAACTTCCTCTGAGATAAATACTGCTTGGAATAAGCGTGTGCAGCTATATAAAGAGGAACTAATTTGAATTTTCTCTCTCACACACACAAAAGAAAACTTTTTTTTTTCCCCAAATGGTGCCAAGAAGCTGTAATTAGCATCAGAAGTATTACAGTGAACTAGGTGGCAGAAGAGCAAATAAATCACAGGCAGATTACTTACGGCTTTTAAATGCTGGCATTTATACCTCCCATTAACAAACCATGATGAAAGCAGCTATGTAGAGAGAAAGAAAAGAAACTGCATCTATATAGAACCTATTAGTTTGATACCCTATTGAATGTTGCTGTTACACATATGGGTACTTGATGCATAATTTACTCCGTGATCACCAAACATGTGTTGACTTACTCCATAGTTTGCCAGTATTATGCAAACTATGCACCAAGATACTGAAGAAAGCACTTTAATATATTTGTGTTTCTCTTCAGAGAATTTTCTACTTACACTGAATGTGACACTTGGAAGTTCTTTTAAACAGATATATGCTTAACAGGAAACTATTGCTACCTTGGTTACATTGCGGCCAAACTAAAAAAAAACCTATTTCTGCCTAGACTGTAATTAAAATCCAACTTTTGAACCTGTCGTTTGGAGATGTGGTTGATTTTATGTGCTAATATACTGCCAAGTTGAAGAAAAATTGTGGATATCAAATGTTAACTCTTTGATAGATAGGTTCCATTGCTCAATTATTTTCAATATCCAAATAGTCAACTCCAGGGGTGTCATTATTTTATGCATCTGTAAAAATAAAATACATTAAGAGAAACCTTTCCTATGATATGTATTTCAAATTCTGGATGCATGTTACAAATATATGCACAGGGAACACTTTATGGTCCTCATTCAAATTGTGCATTGTAATTCCTTCTTCCTCCCGTAGGACTATCCCCCAGTATGACACTTATTAACCCCCACTCCCACTCTTATTTAATACTTTCCATTGTCCCGATGCCCTTCTGCTTCCCAAGTTTCCTCTTAGCTATTTGCACATTGATTGCACTATCAATCATTTATTTTCTTCAAGTTAGTTTTGCATTTTGTGGCTTTTCCTGTTTATTACTCCTGCATCGTAACCTCTTCTGTACCCCACAACATTCTTCCAGGACTTAAACAAATAGATGCATGAAATGTATGTGTATACACACACAATTTATTTGGCTCTTCCCTCATAATCTTCTTAAAATGATGATTAAAATATCATCTAGTAAATAATTTTTAAGACCTGCCACGTAGAATAAAAACAATTCGCTAGCTTCTAACAGCAGTGCAATTAAGTATTATGCTATAGGAGGTATACATGTCATAATATATTTATTCAAATACATAAAATGTGCTACAGCAAGATTGAACCCTAATGTAAAGCACTAATCTTGTGTAAGCTGTAGAAGAGAATATGTGTCGATCTACATTCATCAACTGAAGCAAGCATACCGTTTGGTGCGACAAGTCTCCAATGGTGGAGGCTGTGCTCATGTGAGAATAAAGGGGTAGGTGGAAAATCTCTGTACTTTCTGCTTCGTTTTGCTGTGTGAACTTAAAATATTATTCTAGAAGCTTTTATACATACAACAAAATCTCACTAAGGACTGTCTTCTTCTGAATCAACAATTAGGAAACACACACACAAGAACAAAGCTCATTTAGATGTAAAGCAATTCCTTTATGACCTTATTGTTCAAATAAAATCACAATAGACTAATACAGTATTCTAATAGTGTACAGTCTTAATTGCAGTCTGTTCACAAGGAAATCAATTAACTTGAAAATTTAGTTGAATACAAGTAGCCCAGTAGGTTACCCAGTCTTATCAGTAATAAACTGAGTTTGAAATTAAGTGGGGTGGGGATAGGAAGGTGGGTGGAAGGTTTTGTTTTTCCTAGTGGACTTATTTAATTGAGGAAAATCTTGACTTAGACTTTTGACCGTTTATTTCAGGTGCTTTGTCTTTCAGTGGTGGTAATGCAGGTGGCTTTGAAACTCTGTCTGCTCATTGATTTATTCACCTGAAGGCTTCCACCTGGCTTGTGAAACAATAACCTACTTTTTATAGCTGTCACGAATTCAAAGGAATCATTTTAAATATGGAGGGTTGTCTTTTGTTGTTTCTCTTTTCTCCCACCCTCTGGTGGTATTTGCTGTTATTACAAACTTGTGATATATTCAATTATTTGGTAATTAAGCAGCTGCACGGGCTTAGGCAAAAAACAAAAAACAAAACAAAACCACACACACAGACACTACATTAACAAATGTTAATTAAACTGCAGAAATGGTAATGAAAATGTTTATTTAAAGGTATTCTTTTCAGGTACAACGTGGTAAAAGTTTCTGAATATTGCTTAAGTCAATAGTGTGGTGTGACTCCAAAAGCACAGTGTGCATAATATTAATAGAGCATGATTTAATCACCATTCTACTAGTTTTTAATTGATTTTATGTTAATATAACTTACATGCAATAAAATATACCCATTCTTAAAGTGCAATTTAAGTATCTCTCCACAAAGTATATACTATATAATCTAAAATTAAGATGTAGAATAACTCTTACTCTCCTAAATGTTGTTCTTGTCTCCATGTACTTTTTGTCATCTCTCCCTGCAATGCCCGGATTGAAGGCAATCTCAGGATTGATTTTTGGCATTTATTTTGGTTTTATTCCTATGATTGCATAGGAGTTGTATGAAATTATTCTGTTTATGATATTTTCTCTCTAACTTCTTTCCCTCCAGACAATGTTATGAGATATGTTCACACTTTCATACCATCAGCAGTTTGTTGCTTTTTGTTGGGGAGAAATACACCATTGCATTTATTTGTCACACGTTTACTCCTTATTGCACACTGATGGCCACTGAATTGTTTTGAATTCAAGGCTAATATGAGAAATAAACTCTTATAAACATTCTTGGATGCAGATTTTCATTTCCCTTACATAAATAAGGAGGGGATTACTATGTCATATGATCATATACCAAAGTTTAAACAAAAATACCAAATTACTTTCTAAAGGAGGGCAGAGAAATTGGACTTTCTACACGCAATGTGTAACTTGTACTCTCAACACTTATGTTGGCTTTATGAATTTTTTTATTTCACCCATAACATTAGATCTGTAATGGTATCTCATTGTTTTAATTAAGTTTTCCCCAGTGACTAATGAGGTCGATAGCCTTTATATGCTTATTAACTGTTCATCTATCATTTATAGGTGTGTATAAAGGCGTTTCTCATAGTCTTTGAATTAGCTTTCCATTTTTCCAAATTTTATATGGTTTATAAAATTTCTTATATTGAAATTTGTACTTCTTGGTTATACTTAAGAAGAACCAGGATCTACTAAGATTCTAACCGAGACCTTTGCCAATTTCAAAGTCACATTATTTCTTCTGGTTTGTTTTCTGGAAATTTTAAATATTTAGATCTTAAATTTAAATTTATGGTTCATTCCAGATTGAATTTTTGTATAATGGTAGGTAAATATAGACTTTTATTTTTCCATAATTATATCAAATTATCCAGAAACATCTGTTTAAAAATGTAAGAATATTCATGTCTCCCACATAATTACCATCTCCAAAAATAAACCTTATATACCACATATATATATAATATACGTATATATTATATATATATGATATACGTATATATATTATATATATATATATATTATATATATATATATAGTGTGGGTGTATTTCTAGACTTGGTATTTTGTTCTAGTAATTCTTCTTTACATACATCAATAGCACACTCTTGATTATTGTATGTAACATTTTCTGAAGTAAGCTGGTGTACGTCTTTGTACTTTGTTCTTGTTTTCAAAATTGTTTTGGCTATTTTGGATGTCTTTCTATATGAGTTTTATAAGAAGCTTGTGATTACTCAACATATCCTGCCAGGATTGTAATTGAAATTACATCAAGACTATACATTATTTTTGAGATAATGAACACCATATCAATGTCAAGTCTTCCAAAATGTTGGCATTGTTTATCCTTATCATTAGAGTATTTTGTAGTTTTACTGTATCAATCTTACTAATTTTGTTGAACTAATTCTTAAGTAATGTTTTCTATTGATACTAAAAATGACATTACATTTCATTTTCCACTTCTTTGCCAGAAATATACAGACATAAATTGATTTTTGAAGACTAATCTCTTTAAGATAATTTATTAGTTTTCAGACCTTTGTACATATTTCTTCAGATATTTTATGTACACAATCATGCCATCTATACATAAAGACAGCTTTTCTTTTTTCTTTTCTATTCATAAGCATGATTTTTTTCTTTTCTTCTTTTATTTTTTCTGTTTATTGCCAGTTTGCATTGCCTAAGACCTCTAGCTAAATAGTAGATAATGTACTGGTAGAAGAGAAAGATCAACAGAGAGACACTCTTGCTTTTTACTTGATCTTGGAGAAAAATAATTCAATTATCTATATAATAGATCGATGTTAGGTACAGATTTTTGCTAAATAGTCCTTACCAACTTGAGAAAAGCCTGCTCTAGTGTTGATTTCTTGCAAGGTTTAACTTTGGCGCTTCTTAGTCAAATGTAAATCTAATAAGGTGTTTTAGCTCCCTTTTTTCTATTTATTTGGTAAATCACAGAAGTCAATGTTTTAATAGTCAATCTTACATCACTGGAAAAGCTACGATTGTCATGATGCTTTCCCATTCCTGCATATTGTCGGATTCAGCTTAGCAATATTTTAAGGATTTATACGTTTGTGGTTGAGAGTCTTCCAGTTCATGTTTTTATTTTGTTAGAATGAACTTAACCAGTTTTGCCCTCAAAGCAATGCTAACCTCACAACTAGACCTGTAAATTTTTATTTCTTCTATTATATATTAGTGGAAAGGATTTAGATATTGTTGTGTTTCAAGTGGGTCTGGGGTCTGAGTACCCCTGACACACTCCTGCCTGTGAACTGTATCTCTCTCCGTCCTAGAAAGAAGAAGAGGAGGCAAGAGAGACCACACTGGAAGTAGAAGGAAGTTTTATTGTAAGGGCAAAGCGAAAGCCACCTCTGATAGGACGGTGGAGTGTCCAGAGCTGGAGTGTTGCCTGAGTGGGTCCAGGTTGCAGATTTATAGGGTTTGGGGCCTGACATCACCCATCCCTGGGAGGGATCCCTACTATGGTCCTTGTCAGGGGCTGGATAAATTTGGGTAAGAGAAGCATCTAGCATGGTGAGAGACTTTTCCTATTCTGTTTTGTTTTGTTTTGTTTTGTTTCATTCCCCTTTCTCTGTCAGGTGTGGAAAAAGGGGAACATAAAATGCCCTCTGACAACCTGAGGGCAGGAGACTTGCTGTTAGCTTCACTTCAAGCAGGGGAGTTAGAGGAATTTGGGGAAGTCAAGAGTCACACTGTGTAGCTCATGGGAAAGCAGCTAAAGACCCCCAGACTGTCAGCTTTCTGACTGTTAGCTACAATCTAGACACAGATTGGGAGACAAGAGTGGCAGAGGCCCAACTATCTCTATCCCTTCCTATCAATCCTACTATCCCTACACATGTGATTGCTTTTTATTCCTTTTTTCAAAATTGCATAGATCATGCAGTTAAGTCACACAGACCTGTGTGTCTGGGTATGTAAGTTTTAACATAAGAAATTCAATGTCCTCAATATCAAGAGAACTAATGTATTTTTTTGTCCTTATTAGTCAATTTTGGTAATCTGTCTCTTTGAAGACATTTGCTTATTTCATCAAATATTTAAATTCTTTAATCTAATTTTATTTCTAAAAGTATGATTGAAAACTGCAAATGTTTCATTAAAAAGGAGATTTGAATGGGAAAAAGAATCATTAATCCCCCTCAAAACACCTGCCGTTGGTGATGCACATTTATCCCACTGTCCACATTCTGAAATAGTTCTGAAAGTCCTCTTACATGGGTGTCTTTAGATGCTTTGTCATGCTGCCTCAATGTCCTAAATCAAGTCAAAATGTTTACCTTCCCAGGTCATTTTGACTCTGTGGACCCAGAAGGTACATGGTGCCACGTTCAATGAATAAGTTGGATGGAGGCATATCATGTTTTTATGAGCCTGCCTTTCTGTTGGAGGGCACTTGACAACGGCATTCACTGAATGTTTTAACAGACGCTTATGAAAGATGACCTCCCGAACCGCTTCACAAAGTGACAAGATTGATGGGATAAGTGTGTTCCAAGTCTGGGAATATTTTGAGTAAGATTAATGCAATGTATCTTTTACTGTAACAAATGGTTGTACTTAAACATTCATCCTATTTTCCTGATCATTCCTTGTATCATTCTTTCATTATGTTTTAATATCTGCATGATTTATATTTATATTTTCTTTTTCACATCTAATATGGATAAATGTATCAATACTTTCATTTCTCTCAATCTATTTTGTTAGAATTTTATTCTACTGGATTTTTCAAAGAATTAAAGTTTTCAGATTTTTTTATATCTTTCATTTGAAATCTTATATACTTCATTGATTTTCATATATAGTTATTGTTTTCTCTTTATATCAAGTACAATTATCTTTAAATCATTAATTTACTCATTATTTTAAACAGGAGTCATTTAAAGCTATTAAGTTCCGTCTAAGCTGTTCTTGAACTTTTTTCCCATGATGTTACATATATTGTAATCTGTGTATGCGTGTATGCGTGTTTCATTTAATTCAAAATATTTTCTCTTTATTCCTTTGGCTTTTGTTAACCAATAGGTTACTAAGATGTCCTGATTGTTTTCTTCAAATAAAAATCTGTACATATTGAATCTATGCATCTCCATGAGTTTGGGAATAAGTACATCTGTGAAATAATAACTCCCTACGAGGTGTAAAACCTGTTCTTTGTTTAATTTTAAAACACTGAGATATTTAGGACATATTGCTCATTGATTTCTAATTTAATCTTTTTATTGACAAAGGTACTCTGTATGATGGTAATCCTGTTAAATGAGGTAAGATTATAAATGAGTGTATGTTGGTATCAAGAATCTTTATTTATGCTTAAAAGAATGCACATGTTCTGTAAAACACAATTAGACCAATTTTGATAGTGCTGTTTCTGCTTTCTACTGATTTTCTTTCAAATTTATTATGAAAAGAAGAAAACTGAAATACGCATCTGTAATCGTGCATTTGTCTGTTTCTCTTCTCAGCTTTATAAAATTGTGTTAAGTAATTACATTTTTAAGTGCTGTGCCCTCATCATAAGTCTTTTATTTTTATGTTATGTTCTTCTTAAACTTTGATGATCATCCCTGCTTTGAAGTTGACTTTTTCTGTTAATAATAGTCAATCCAATTTTTTTAAATTAGTTTTTGCACTTTTTTATTCTTTAGAATTATATGTGCTGTGCTTTTAAAGATCATTTTGCCAGGTAACAGTTATATGTCTTGCTATTTATTCTTACATTCCTAATGATTAATATGCTAATCATTGCTATCTAGCATGGATGCTTAGACCATTTATATGTGACATAACTACTATTATCACATTTAAATTTATACCTTTATTATTAGCTGTCTTTTTCACTATCTGTTATTATTTCACTTTTTCTCTTTCTTGGAGTCTTTTATATTATTCATTAATATTCACTTTCTTTATTCACCATTTATATATTAGCTACAGTTTACTGCTGTTAGTGATTTTTAGTGATTTATATAGATTTTGTAATATATATTATTAGTTTACCACTATGTATCTGCACAAATAATTTACAAGCACGTATGTAATATAAGAACTTCATAATGTTACAATTCTATGCTCCTGCCCGTCAATCCTTTTTGTTGGTATCATGTATTTACTTCTACATATTCTATAAAGTCTCTAATGCCTTATTTTTGAAGCAATTAATTAGAGAGATATGCCAAATTCATTGCTTTTATTTTAAAAAATTATTTTATGGATTTTTAAAAATTCCCAAATAGGAAATCCTTTGCATTTAATCATGTTTTTACTGTGTACAATGCATTTAAGTTTCCAGTGTAAACCCAATTTCAAAATCTTATTATTTTGTATCATATGGAAGAATTTTTAAGTGTTTTCTTATTGCAAGTCTTCCCAACTGATCATTTGTTCAATTTCCTTTATTTTTTAGGAATATTTTTGTAACATACATAATTCTAGATTAACTTGTTGCTTTTGAACACCCCAAAAGATTTTATTTCATTATTACACGGCTTGCATTGTTTCTGGGGAGATCTGCAAAACTTCCAGTTTCTAATATGTCAATTCTTTTAGTTCTTTTTTTAATCACTAATTTTATTAAATTTATTATAATTTGTCTCACTGTTTTATCTGACCTGGGGTTTGTAGAGCTTTCTGAATCTATGTATATATACTCATCAAGTTTTTGGAAAATAAAGAAGTCAACATTTCTTCAATGGGAATTATTCAAATATATAATATCTTACAACAATGCATGCAAGATGCCTACACATGTCTGACAATAATATATGCATGATGATATATTTTCATATAAAGAAAATAAATATTCACATATATGAAATAGGTCTGCCCTTTCTACCTTGTATTATAGTAACATATATATGTCATGGCTTAATAGAATATAAATGTATTCTATTATAATTTGGCGGGGTTAATCTTATATCAAGGTGATAGCGGAGCACACACTCTCTGAAGATTTTAGGGAAAAAAATTTGAACGAATTCCTACTTTAGTGCCACCTAGGAGTTCTTCATTTTTTCCCTTCCCTGTCTCTCTCATTGTATTGCTTCTCTCTTCTTTTTCCCCATATGTATGTCTATTCTGTGCATCATTTGAAATACATTTGTTACTAAATTTTGGGTGTAGACAGAAAATCCAGGAAAATCTCAGCTCAAATTCTTTAAATTATTTATATTAGCAAGGACCCCTTGTCAAATAAAATTATATTCACAGACTGATGGTGCTGGGCCTGGATATATTATTTGAGGGCTCATTCGGCCTCTGAAGCTCAGGAGTTGTTGTTTCGTTTATTACTTCTCTTCGTGTTTCAGCTTAGTTTCTATTATATATTTTCAAAAAATGTACTGACATGTTCATCAGTGAATACTTATTGGCTTTATGTCCGTCTAAAACTTTTTCATTTGAAAATTTTATTTTCAGCTCCAGAATTCCTTATGCTCCTATGTGTAGTGTTACATTCATTTCCCTGTATATAGTTTTTCCTTTAATTTTGTGAGCATATTTATAATAGGTGCACTCAAGTTTTGATCAGCTGATCAATCATGTGACAGTGTCTCCAAGAATCAGTCTGTGGGTGATCGCTTGAGCTTCCCTATTCTCAGGGGTCACTATTTTACACCACCATTGGTACCAAGTTGGAAATTTATGTTCTAGGAAGATCTCCCCTTTTTGGTGATTCTTTGTAGCAGAAAAATTCATTTTAAGTATATTTATTTAAAAAAAATCCATTTCCCTTTATGGGTTCAGATATGGATATAGCATAGATAGATACAGAAAGAGTGTACATATTTTCTCTTTTTACATGGTAGAGCCTAATAAGATTGCCTGAATTCTGATGAAAATGTCTTGATTTGGGCAGGATTAGCCATAAATGAAAAGAAAACGCTTTAGCAATGAGTTCCGTCCCTGAGGAGTGAATCACCACGATGCCCGCATATACTAAGCTACTGATGCATTTGTGTGGACTGCTGGCTGTCTAGAGGAAGACGACAGACACAATTCTGCATAAGGTCCCTGCCGTTTCACACTAAAATGATGTACTACAAATAAATCATGAGTGATACTTGCTACAGTCAGCGAGAATACACCTGCTTGACGCATCCTGTAGTTGACTACACTGTTCAGAGAGTGCTTTTAGCTTAGCTATCAAGGTGGACTAAAAATATGTATTTTGACAAATTGCAAATTAGAATTACACAGAAGAAAACCCTCCTCGTGCAACTTGTTAGAATCAAATGCCAAATTAGCTCTCTCATCTTCATTTTTACCATTAGTTTGGGGATTTGTTTTGATTACAAGAAGGAAACATTCATGCGCACACATTGAGTGTGATTAATACAAGATATTTGCTTACCTTAAAAAATAAACTTAGAGTTATTTTTCCCTTGATATAATAAAACTTTTCTGACACCTTTAGGGATTTTAGCTCTGGTCTAGTGTCCTCAAAAATACCTCTTGCTTCAAACTCCTGCTCTAACTGAAGCTCTCACCACAGAATTCTAGGGAGAAAATGGAAGATTAATGTTCAGATAAATACTTCTGATATTTCATTGTCGAGACATTAACACAAAATCACATTAGGATATAAAAGATTTTGGAAAATATACTCTATTAAAAATCTGGGCAAGAGCATGTTTAGGTTAAAATGTGGACTTCTGTGACTAAGGCAAGGAGAACATCGGCTATTAAGAAGTAACCAAGAAAAAAGTGAGGGAAAAAAAAGAAGTAACCAAGAGTGATTGTCACATTTATTTGTCAATTTAATCTTTGTTACTCTACAATCTATTTTTATATTCTAGAGATCACATCGTCTAAAGAAAAACGTAAATAGACTATGATAATTTGATGACAAGTGCCAGAAATGTTAAAGAGCTCATCAGTGCAACATTAGTTTAATGTGAAGAAATCCAAAGGACTTCTTTGAAGAGGTTCTAAGTTTGGCAGGGTTGGAAGGATGGGAAACAACACAGGAATTTCCTCAGTGTTACTAACTTGGAACAGAGGGAACAGAGTGAAATCTACTTTAGATGAGATCATTAGCCAGTTTTACAAACAAATAAATTTCATATCACAGGAAAGAATCAGACTTATAAATATTATATTTGTTTTATGGTTATAACAAGGCTACATTAAATTTCATTCTGTATGCAAACCTGCATGTGATTTTTTAAATAAAATTTAGTTTGGTAATAAATACAATTTAGTTTGGTACTTATGTCTATGATCATGCTTTTTATGTGATACCACTATTTAGGACACAAAAGAAAATCATTTCTATGATGATATACTCAAAATTTAGTTAGTCCCCGGTAGGAGGTACCTATTATGAAATATAGCTAAAAGAAATTGAGACCTGTAACCTTCCCACCAGATTTCAAATTGTACTGCTCTTTAGGTCTATGTGAGTCTATGAATGGATGGCTGCCTCTAATCCCATATTTGATAGATTACAGCACTTGTTTCAATGTGCTACAACATGGAAACACTAGGATATATTAAACTCAAAAAGAAAAGTGAAATCATTTGCATTCTGCCTGCTTCTTCGAATCTTGTATTCTGTTCCTCCTAGAATATTTTGCCTTTCATCTCAGGAACCCAAAAGACAATGTCACTGGTTTAGAACAAGTGACACCCTTGACATCTAATTTACTTAATGCTGGATCAGTCTGGAAGACATAGAAGAAGCACTCTGCATGTTGCAGAAGGACTGTGTAACTATGGAGGAATACTATCTCATCTTCAAGACACATGCTAAACAATTCTAATGTCACAACACAAGCAAGGGAACTCTAACGATTGGTGTCACAATAAAATACATTGCTAATGACGGTGTTTTGAAGTTTAATGTGTTAAAATGTATTGTCATTTTTAAAAACTTTAAAATGTATACTTTCCATAGCTCTAATGTTTAGTTTAAATTTCCGAGACATGACAATTGACTACATAGTATCATTGGAATAATCATTATAGTCATTATTTTTAACACAGTGAAGTATGTTTTTAAGCTTTGTAGTGCAGTCTGATTTTCCTGATGTCTGTCAGCCAGTTGGATGTTACATTAGCAGATCTATAAATGTACAATGATACACAGCACCAATGCAAATTAGTGTAGAGAGAGTATACAGTGCAGCCCAAATAGTAACATTTACATATACTTTCTAGTGGTCTATTTGCTTGTTTTTTCTTCACAGATACTATATATATATGTATGTACATATGCATATGTATTTTTAAATTTTGAGATAATCGTGTCTGTAGACCTATTTTCACCTTCAGTTACTTTGGAGCTAATATGAATATTTTTTACCTGACAATATTTTTCTTATAGTTTGGACATCGCATATTCATATGCTAAAGTCATGGTCCAGGGGTTGGGATTCAGCATAGTGGCAGAGCACCTGCCTACCAAGCACAAGGCCCTGAGTTCGATCCCCAGCAACAGAACACCCCCAAAAATGTCATGGTCCACAACCTGGGACATTACTGGGAGCTGGTGAAAAGTTTAGTAGGGGAGACTGGTGGAAAGAAATTAGATCATTGGGGACTTTCCCTTGAAGGGCTACTGGGAACCCACTGCACTCCATTCTTTTTGCATCTTGGGTGTCATGAGGTGAACAGGTATTCTCCACTATGCGCACACCACGGTGGATTGTACCATCGTGGGGCCAAAGCAGCAGGGCCAGTGACCATGGGCTGAAAGCTCTCAGACATGAGACGAAATAAAACTATCATTCTTCAGTCTCAAGTATCTGTCACTGTCACATGTGGTGCTGCAAGTTAACACAATCTTCATTTTCAAATACCAAGAATGTTAGATAGATAGATGATGACGATGATAATGATAGATACACAGATACGTGATAGACAGATAGGTAGATAGATAGATAGACAGACAGACAGACAGACAAAATAATGTATTTGAGTTGTGGATTTTTCTTTAACATGAATGGTTATTTCAAAATTTTATTTCCATATGTGCCAGGCACTCTTAGGGAAGGGAAATCGAGCAAATTTACCTCAACTACTGGGTAGTACTGAATATTACTGAAATGATGAGCTACATTCTATGTTTGAAAGTCATTTGATATTTAAACTGGAATGTGAAGACTATTTCATTTAAAGCTGGTCAAAAATGTCATTCAAAAAACTCAGAAACAAATTTTTTATGACATTTAGTTTACAACAATTTTAGAAAATTGCAAGAACAATATAGGAGATTCCCATATGGCCAACTGTAGCTTCTAGAGTATTAACATCATTCACTCGTTTTTAAAAGTGTACATATTTTAAAATCCTATTGATACATTATTATTAGCTAAAGCCTTTACTTCATGCATATTTCTTCAGTTACTTGCTGCCTTTTTTTCTAAGACCTCATCCACAGTAGCACTGTATAGTTAGTCGTCAAGTCTCCTGGTCTGTGATCATTTCTGAGACGTCCTTTGTTTTGGTGACATTGGCAATTTTGAGTAGTAGTCGTCAAGTATTTTGTCAGATGATCCTAAATTGGAATTTGTCTGATTTTCGCACATGGTTGGACTGAATAGGCTACATTTTCCCCTCTGGTTTCCAGCTAGACTGGGTCAAAAGCAATGTCTGGCAGGAAATCATATGAGAATGAAGTTATATTTTGTGTTTTTATGTTTTATGGCTCTTATTTGATGTGAGAAATTCGGCTGCGTCCCTTCATTTCAAGACAGTGTTCTATTGCAGTGTCTCTTTCAATAATTCTCAGATTCTTACAGTCACTCCAATTCTTTATTACTTGGGCAATAAAAATTGTCACAGCTTCAGTTTTACTAATCTCATGTTATCTCACTGCCCTTCATGGTTTCCCTAACCCTCAAACACATCTTTATAAACAGCCCTTTTATTAAACCTCCTGTGAATTATCCTAAGTAAAGTGTGCCATTTTTTCCCACTGGAAACCTGAGGAGTTCACCATGGTGTCGTGTTTTAGTTTCTCCTAACAGGCACGTAGAATTATCTACTTTAAAAAATATACAGTACTTGGTATGAGGAATTATTTGTTGATGATTAGTGTTATCCTATTCATCAATTCATCTATTCATCCTATTTCTAGTCAATAGAATTAGAACGAACAGAGATATCACGCCCCTTCCACGGAGCTCATCTGCCAGCAGAGCACCCAGACTCTTCTCATGTGCTGTCACATGATTCAAAAAGAAGTAACCAGCTAAGATCTACCCCAAAGTATAATCTATAAAGCAATGAGACATAATTTTTAAAGTTGCTAGTTAAAGCCACTAGAATCAGATAGTTGCTATGCAAAAATAGAAAACCAAAGCATAATCTAATATGTAAGAATGAGGTTTTTCATTAACCTCTTAAACGTATGATGTTTATAGCATGAAGCAGACGGTAGACATTGTAAGGGCCTCAAAGAGACTGATAATGAAAACTAGAAAAGCCTCTGGAAGACTTGATGAGGGTTAGGGCATTGAGCTGAATTTATGGGAGTCTAGAGAAAAGCGGAGCTTTGTTACACAGTCAGATTTTCACAGTACTGTCACCTGCAAATGTATAAAGTTCAAATAAAGATTAAATGTTTAAATCAGGCACGGTGGCACATCCCTGTGATCCCAGCGCTCCAGAGGCTGAGGTGGAAGGTTTCCAAGAGTTAGAGGCCGGCCTCAGCTCCATGGTGAGTTGAAGGCCAGGCTGAAGTACATGGCAAGAGCCTGTCTCAAAAAAGAAAAAAAACCCTAAATAAAAGAAAGAAAAGACATTTATTATACTACATGTTCACAATTCGTTTAGATGGTTTGAACCAGTATATGCTTTGGCACAACATAAGTCACTAGGAGAATTAGCACTGTTGTGTGGGATTTTACCATAAAATATTTGATAATGTTATCAGATGGATGATCTCAGAGGAGTTGATTCCAGGTGACTGGTACTCCAAAATGAACAGAAAATTCAAAAGAAGAGACAAGAGTAGGATTTATTGAAAATGAAAGAAGCTCATGTACATGCCACAGGGTGGGACCAGGCCAGCGAGGGGAGCTCACAGCCTGATGGGCAGGTACTGGGGCTCTATGGTCATGAGATTATGGGTGAATCTGGGACTGACGGAGTCATGGCCCAGTGGGGACCTGACACAGCCCACCCATCAAAGGGGGAGATTCTCACAATACAAGATTTTTAGAAGCAGCATCATGGCACCCAAAGCGCAGAGTAGGGTGGGGTTTCAAATCCACAATGCAGATGAGGTTGAACACAGGCCAGTGTGTGATGTATTTGTTTTGCACATGCCTGGGAGTCTTGGGGAGCCAGAGAGACTTTCATCTGTTGGTTTTCTGATACTTTCACACAGTTCTCCTTGCTTTATCTGGTTTCTCAGTTCTTGCCCCACAAGTTCTTTTTGTTTACTTGACCCTGCTCTACCTACTTCCTCAATAATAGAGTTATACATACATACTCTGGGAGGGGCTGGGGAGTTAGCTCAGTGATTAGAGTGCTTGCCTTGCAAGCACAAGGGCCCGAGTTCGATCCCTGGCACCACAAAAAAAAAAAAAAAAAAAATACATACATACTCTGGGAATGTTTATCACTGTGGTGTTTTATTAGCCAAGCAAGAAAGTTTACGTTTGATTTCGAGTAAAGCTAATCTTTTTTATTATATTTAAATTGTATTATTCTTATTAGTAATAAGTCAATAGAAATAGGGTGCACAGCCCAACTGAGGGACTTGTTCTCTTCTCAGGAAGACTGTTGGCGAAGATGCCATCCATCCACACATCGGCCTTGTCCACAGGAAATGGGCCTAGCGCTCGACTGGTTAAAAGGCCCAGCTGAAGCACCTTCTGCTACGTGGGATGTCCTAGTCAATTCAGCATGGAAGACAGGTAATCTGTTTTAAGAAAGATGCTCTCATCCAAGCAGGAGACTAGAGTATGACTGTTTGATCCTCATTTTTGGAGTCATGGTGAACCACAGGCACCAACCTCCTTGAAAAAGAAGATCTAAGATCTGAGTATTCCCTGGAACTGGTCAGGAGGTACTTGGTGGTAGCAGTTGTCTCCGTGTCGGCCTCCAACAGCAAGACAGATACATTCTTCCGTCTCCCATTATCATCATCGAAATACCGGAAATCCACTGATAGCGTGCCTTGTTAGCGCTGCATGGCCAGGATCTCCCGAAAGGAGATTTCAGCTTCTCTGAGGACTTTGTCATAGAGCACTGCCAACAACAAATTTGAAAAGTCTTTCAACAGTGGTTTCATTCTGATCAGCAAAATCCCCAGACTTTAGTTTCCTCATGTCCTTTTTCACATTCAAATAGTAATTTTTTTTTTTTTTTCAAAAACATTTCTTGGGCCTGGCAGACAGCCCAGCAGTCTGCGTCCAGTGGGAGGGCTCAGGGGCAAAGAAGCAGTGCCCATATCATCCCACGTCCAAGCACCAGATAATGGTAATCTTGAAGCACCTCTTTCTTTCTGTTTCTCCTTGTAAATTATTCTCTATCTGAAACACTTTATTATGTCACTTGGATATACAAATAAGTAAGCGCCATGACCAAGCAGTATAGTTATGCATTATGTCTGAACTATGGATGCCTCTACTGTTTGTACACATTTCTAGGGTTGGTAATCATGAATGTTAATTGAAGTACAATTGTGGATACAAGGTTATAAAATTCATTAAAGATTTTATGCTCTGACTTTAAAGTGCATTTTTAGGCCAATATCCCAGATGCGAGAAAAATAAATGTGCTTAATATTGTATTAGTTTTTCAAATAGTGAGACAGGGGCTAAATCAATCTTAAAAATGTTCAATTTAGCTGAAATCTTTGTCAAGTAATCAATGTGTTTACTGAATGATAAACATAGTGTCAGGAAACTAGAGGGACTCAAAATTACTTGGAAGATATAATGCAGACCAGAGAAGATTTACCAACTTGAACTTTATCACGGTTAGTCAGATCTGAGGATATGAAAGAGAACAGTATAATATCTTTTGCGTTTTTTTTTTTTCAGAAAGATAAGAGTGTGGTAAGCACTTGACCTCAAGAATAAACATTGAGAAAAGATTCAGTTAAAATGGATACACAAAAATAGTTGTGTGGACTTCATTCCTGGCTTTGATCCTCATTTCAGAGAGTTTGTAAATACTATAGAAGTTGAGTTAAAATACAGAAATCACCAATAAATAATTGATAGATGATGTGGTGGACTTATTGTAGTCAACTGGAGCAGGAACACAGAGCTGAATTGAGTTGGTGTGGTCCTGGGTGTACAGGATCCAACTAAGGATTGCTGCCGACATACTATAAAGGGTAACGGGAGCAGAAGATGGGGGCCAGCTGTTTCCCAGGAGAAGCTCTGTTGGGGATGGTTCTCTCGAAGGGAACTCGGCTGTTCTAGTTACAGAAGGAGCTTGGGGCCTTGTTGTCATCGAGGAAGTACTGTTCACTTCAGGGGAGCTCTGGTCTTCATCTCTGCTGCGAGTGTCATATCCTGGTTCCAGCACAGAATTCTTCGGCTTCTTAGTGCACACAGGGATGTATAAGGGGCAGTGTGGTGGCTCCCAGCCCTTGATCGGAACTTTCGGGTCTCCTGTGCATAGCTAGACAGTCTGCACTCCTCCTGCATTTGGCTGGTGTGTGTGAATGCTGTAACTTGGACTTGTCCTGTATTAAATCTGCTCTCTTGCAAATCATTGACTCTAGAAAAGTAACTAATACAGATGATATCTGTTTAAACATAGATTTTCTTTGTTCTTTGGTTCTTCCTTTTAATCTACAGGCTTTTCCATAAACAAAAACACATTAAGACATATATTATTATGGTTTACCTATCAGCCGTTGTGCAGCCTCGGTAGATAACTTACGCTTTTCCTTCCATTTTTCTGTAGTGATCCTATTAATCAATATTTAAATTGTGAAAAATAGACATCAGGTTATGAAAAGAAGGAAGCCTTGAAGAAATGTCCTTGTTGCTGAACAAAGCTTATACAAATGGCAACGTTTGGAGTGCAGAATAAATGAGGTAATTACCATTCAGTTATTCAGACGGGAAAGCTGAGTCTCCAGGAGGTTAAGTGACTTGCCCAAGGTCACAGAAGAAGCTATTAGCTTTAGTAGTTTCCTGTATTCTTAAGGAACATTACAAGATGAATATTTTTCATATATACCGTACAGCATGTTCATTCTTGTAATTTGGTGTTGATGCAAAAATAATGAGAGCAAGCTTGAGTTTATGTTTTGTTTTTCTTTTTTCCATGTAAATACAGCTTACCTTTTTATTTCATCCATCACATTGAAGAAAATGGATTGTGCTGTAATGTCAGAGATCTCAGAGATCAACGTGACTACAGTGGTGTTTCCTACAGTAGTGTGTCAGAGCACTGCTGTAATAGTGTGTCCACAGAAACCCCCTGTTATGGTTTGTGTCTAGATGTCCCCCCAAAGCCTCATGTGGTAAGAGGTAGCTGGATCTAGAGTGTGTGATTACTAAATTAGTCCACCTATTGGTTTGGCATGGTTCTGCTGGGATCAAGGATGTGATGCTAGGATTAAGGGTATTAGGATTAAAGGTGGGAGTACTGCCCACCCTAAAGCCAGGTACCCTGGATAAGATATAAAATACAGGAAGAAGCTGGTTAGCCCCCCCGCCCTTGCTTGCATCCCTTGTTTGCCTTGCTGCCTTCTGCCTTTCTGCCATGCTGCCCTGCCTCGGACCCAGCTGACTATGGACTGAACCCTCTACAAACTGTAAACAAAATAATCCTTTCTTCCCTTAACTTTGGGTGTCTGCTATTTTTGTCCCAGCAATGAGAAAAAAGTAACTAAGATACCCCCTCACACGAACGCCCCCATGCCTTCTGTTTATGGATTTGTGCAATAACCAGGTTGCACTGTATGAATTGCAGGAAAGCCAGTGAAATAAAATAAAATGTTTGGCGGTCTATAAAGCCACTACTACAACATACATATTTTAAGTGATTGGCATTCTGAAACTAATGAATTAGATTAAATTTAATCAAAATAATATTTTAGTACGGCATTAAAAAGTTATATAATAGATACCATGCCATTTCATATAATGTGTGAAACAGGTGGTATATGTGTATTTTTCATTTTATTCTTTTAATTAATAGACTGTTTTTGACCAATTTTGGACATATAAACTATCAATTTATCACTTCTGTTTTGCTTAAAAACAAATAGCTTTATTTTATATGACATGCCAACTCATATCCAGAGGTCAAGTAATATACGGCAAAGCCACACAATACTTTCATAATAACAATGAAGATTCTATTACAAGAAAGAAATTTACAACCAAGGAGGATAATATCACTTAACATATATATTATCTTTAATTTATTTGTTTTGTTTCGTTTTTTGGGGTGCTGGGAATCGAACTCAGGGCCTTGCACTTGCTAGGCAAGCGCTCTACCACTGAGCTAAATCCCCAGCCTCACTTAACATATAGCTTTAATAAGAAACCATGGGCAATAATCTGACCGTGTAGAGTAAAAGTCATTTTAGCTTTTCACTCTTTAACTTCTTAATAATTTCAAGTTCTTTTGTTCATTTATTGAAGTACATTTTCTTTTCCCTTTGTTTCACATTGAATGCATTCTCTCCTGGTTTGTTTTCTACTTTTGTGTACCTTTGTGTACATCAATTCTCATCTTTTTATGTTGGGTGATTTTGCTTGTTTATTTTCTCCATCTGCTTCCTTTCTGATGGGGGATTGGTAAATATAAGTGTCTATGTGCTTCTTCATTCTCTTCTTCCTCTAAACAATGTAATGAACAAAGCTATCAGAGATATTTTGTTATTCTTAAAACTATAGGTCTAGTAAATTTTGGCTCCTTAACATATGTTGGAAATTGCAGGGATTACATTTTATATGTACCAAAAATATTATGGGTCATATATGAATTATATGAGTAGATGAGACCAGTCTGCTGTCATTAAATTATGCTAAGTAAAAAAAAGAACTTCAGATTTCTTTACTTAAAGATTTGGCTTCCAAAGAATGCATGTCCAAAATTGGCAGAGTACAAAAGCCTTTTAATAGGATGTGGTCCCAAGCATCAATTCTTTGAATTGTTTCCCGTGCAGTCTGAGCTTTATTCATAAATTTTTTTCCAACCCCTGTGTCTTCAAGAGTTCTTCCTATTTTATTCTTCAGGAGATTTATTGTTTCTGTTTTTATGTTTAGGTCTTTGATCCACTTCGATCTTAGTTTAGTACATGGTGAGAGACATGTATCTAGTTTTAGTTTTCGGCATGTGGTAAGCCAATTTTTCCAGCACCATTTATTAAAGAGGCTATCTTTCTTCCAGTGAGGGTGTTTGGCTCCTTTGTCGAAGATGAGATATTTGAGT